>JANAVB010017787.1:0-22500 GCA_029216955.1 Iris pallida
TCTCAAATCGTGTTTACATTTTCTCGCATATCGATTTGGATTGGTCATATCAATTTCGATAACGTGAGGGTCAATTTTGGATGCATCAACTCCTTTTCGATTCGCTGCATCCAGCTATACTTTGATCGCGTAACCGGTTATCGATTATCCAACATCGAACCCTCGAGTTATACGATCATGTCCTCTAAGTTTTACGTATTTCAGTCATACTCAAATGAGTTTCGTCGCAACATAACCAACTATCTATTAGGCACTATTTACCCACCTCAACCAACTCTTTACCGAAGCTGCACATCGTGCGATCCAATTATAATTTGCACGCCCAATTCGATCGCAAGTCATGCGACTCGATTACGATTCGCCTCGCCAAACATTTTTATTAAGATTGTAAGTCGTGCGACTCATTATAAGTTCAAGTTTCATATCCCATCGATCCGATTATTGCATCACGGCATAATCTTTTTGTTTGTCTCGGTCATTTTGACCGACATACAAATTTTTGTCTGACGTATCATTCATTGATACGAGCCCCTGTCCTATCATTCCAACCGATTATTGAAGAACACTTGCATCAACATACCGTCATATAAATTTTCAATCGAGTCTCGGTACTATCCCGTCCGTTGCGGACGAACCTTCCGTAAGTCTAGCAATACGTCGATGCAATTCATCGCACAAGTGGTATAGAATATACAACTCAGAATCGAGTCATTCATCGCATACGTGGTATGGCATATACCACTCGAAATTTAAGTCATTTCCTTCGTATCATACTCAGTATGAACTAGCTGTTTATTCCCACTTACGATTTCTGCAGTGATCATGCCGATCACAACCGTAACTTTTAATAAATCAAATTCTGACACAACTCGGCCAATGTATTCATTTGCCAACAAAGTTCGGTGCACAAGCGAACCGATTCATTTCTATTAATTTTTTATTTAATTCCTCTGTGCATCTCATGCAACATATTATTAAGTTCCAACCGTTGCATCTCGTGCAACATTTTTAATTCAGTTTTATTAGTTGCATCTCGTGCAATTTTAATTCAGTTTCCTCCGTTATATCTCGTGCAACGTTTTATTTCTGATATTCAAAGCCAATACTCGAATCTGTTTAACACATTCAATTTTAACTTTCATTTTCCTTACAATGCATCATTCAAATCATTGCATTTGATACTGCAACATTTCACGACTTTCCTTATATCAATGCAACCAATATTTCTCACATCGACGGTTGCATTGAACAACAAACATTTCGATTCTATTTTCAACTTGTTGTACTTGCAGCAACTAACATCTTAATTGATATCTTGCGACTCATATCTTACGACTCATTACACTTGTAGCAATAAACATTTCACTGTACATTGCACTTAATACGATAAACATTTTATGACTTTCTCAGCAAACATCATGTAATTTCCAAAACACATGCAACAAAATTATACGATTTATATTAGACTTATTGTATAGAACATCCAGTGCGGCATCAAGTAGAGTCAAGAATGATTTGATTGATGGTGGGCAACTATTTGGAATTGAAATGAAGCAAGCATCCTGAGAAAATTGAGCCTAGAGCTCTGATACCAATTTGTCACCGACCCAAAAAATGCTCGTCCTCACATCAATTTATCCGAATCATCGTCCTCGCTGGGGTGTAATATCGTACGAGTCTGGAGTTACACTCGTACAAGGCAAGATGACAAGTTCTTAAATGGTTATCTTTGATTTGATATTAGCAATAGAAGCAAACAGAGTATATGAAACAATTCTTTTTATTGATAAATGAACTGAGGTTACAAAAGCTTTTAATAGCCCAACTGAATTTGCTAGATTAGCTTACAACACTCAGGTTCTCCCTATCCAACAAAGTATTTCACGTTCCATACATCATGCCTTCTATATCTCGGCCACATCAATCATTTTGCAAGTCCGAGCGTCAATGAGATCGCACGCTTCAAATGCTACACTATTCCAAGCCTCAACGCGATCAAGCGAAGCTCCGCCACGAGCAGACCATTTCCTGAACCTGCTAGCAAACTAGTGGGGGATTAATACTTTAGTCCTTGCTGTACTGATCAAAGATCTACTTAAATAAACCGACAGTTAGAAATGTATTGATTCATACAACATACATTTAGTTCTTTTTATGTTCTCCTTAGGATCGATTTCATGGCATATTCGAAAGTAGTAAGCATGTTATCATGGAAATCATATTAGTTGATTCGTATAAGCAAGCAGACAACCAATAGCAATCTCATGTTATTTCGTGACTTCTTACCAACATTGATGTATTGTCCTTGCACCGATGTAAGGTAAATACGCCTCATTCCTTTTTTTATGTTATAAGTAATCTGTGTAGGATCTATTATTCCTGCACTTTTGGCCCACCGTTTCTTAACTAAATGAAGGTCATTGGTGTATCTGTGCCGGAATAGATGTCACGACCCGCACCCGGTGTAAGGGCACGAGACGTAGGTACGTCCAGCCTACGCTGCAGTGTCAGCGATAGAACGCTGTCCTAGGTAACATCTAACACAATCTAGAATATGCTCCAATTGGAGAATAATATATATGGTACAACTCAATCACAATAACTAAGATGGAATAGAAGAAAGATAATCACAACAGAGAGTCACAATATGAATAATAATCTCGGTGTAAACCACACCATAATAAAATCTCAATACAATCACAATGTTCCATAACTAGGTAATAAATCAGCCTAATATAACTCATGGCAAGTCCTTAGCGACCACTGGATCCTGCACAGGGTCCAGGTCACCAATGTCAACTAGGCCTGCTCCTTAGTAAGTGTCGCAGCAGTCCTCATCATCTGTAATATTTTCAACGGGTCCAGTCAAGACAGGAACGAATAAATATCTCTCATACATTGATAACATGAAGGGAATATGAAACAAGCTATAGAATAATATACATGAATTGCTGTAAAGAAATAGTAGAGAGACTATAAAAAAAGAACATGATATAGTAGAAATAGATATACATGATATAGATAAGAAAACTGAGCTAACTACGTGATTCAGAGCACATGTTTGGTTATGTAAACAGGCTTAGGTTATACATGACTTAAATCTAGTTTAGAGTTATACATAAAATGGTGTAGATCACATAACCAAATAAATACTCCCTCTGCCCCAATCAGTCAAGATCTGTCCAGATTATGTTATTGCACATGAAAGTAGTGTGTCACATGGATAGCTAGTCCATATGCCCACTGGGTTATACATGAAGGCACACATGATCATGAGTGTACATGAATGTCACATGAGTATACAGGAATAAATACGAATACAATAAGTAGACAATGCACATGATAAAGTATATGAGCACAATATACCCATGTATTCGAGGGGATAACATCGCATGAAGAGATCCATATAGTACTAATCCGTGATAACATCGTGACAACAACAAGTAAACTAGTCTATAACAAGTAAATAAGTCCAAGCCAGAATGAAACGGTCAGAGAATGTACTCGTCTGACAATCTGAGCTGCTGATGAGGATGTGTAACTGAACTGGAGTGATGTTAACCTATTTAAAGTAACCACAAGTCACAACATGGTCTAACATATTATAAAAAGGGCTTCAATGCAATTTTACATGCTTCTAAGTCCTTCTAGGTCAAAGTCAATCTTGGTCAACTCTAGTCAACTCTGATCAAACCTGGTCAACTCTAAGTCAACTAGTCCGTTTACTAATTTTTAGGTCACACACAGTTTACAAGTCATTCCGAGTTCGTTTGAGTCGATTTGGAACAAGTTTGACCCAAAGTTGACTTTTGTCAACTTGGTCAACTTGTCGGTCAACTCGACTAAACTAAGCTCATTGGGTTGATCCTATTCTGTCTCAATACCCTATGGTTACATTCATAATCAATCCACAGACATATCGGTATATTCACATTCATTAAGGTTATATATATATATATATATATATATATAATATATATATAATTATATATATTCGATAACAGATGAAAAAAAAACCAAGTTCTTAATGAATATATATGTATATATAATATATATATATAAAAAAATAAAAAAAAAAAAATATATATTATATATAATATATATATAATATATTATATATATAGATATATATATATTTTTAAAACGTGGCTAGAGCCTTCATTGAAAATAAAGACGCGGGTTGGAACGGGAGATAGCCCAATTCCTACAAAATGGGGGGTCACTCTAAACGAGGTTTAGAAATAAATATATATATAAAGATATATATATATTTGTAGGTAGGTTTTTTTTTTGAAGCCAAAAGAAACGAGTACGAAATTCAAACACGCGCGCGCTCCGGGAAAAAAGGAGGGGGCACGTGGTGCATGGCGCGGGGCCCAAGGGGCTAGGTCCGCGCTCGGTGCCCGAGGGGACAGGACAGGGCGCGGGGCCCGAAGAGGACCGCTGGTCCCGAAGGGGTAGGGCCTCGGGACCACCACCCGCAATCAGAGGGGGAGGGGAACCGCCGGGCACGGAGGCTGGAGAGAGGGCGGGGGGTCTCCGGCGCCGGGGATCCCACGGGAGCGCCGACGAGAGGGGAAAGCTGTCCACGGAGGAGCCGCGACGGGAGAGATGGAGGGAGACGGCGGAGGGGAGGGACCACCGGCAACAGATGGAGGGGGGCGGCGATCGAGCGCATATCCCAGACTGAGGGGGAGGAGGGCACAGCGAGCAGACCGGAGAAAGGGTCTGACCCGAGGAGGGCCACGGCGCCGGGAAGGCCACGACGAGCCGCTGCAACAGGGGGGCCACTCCGGGGAAAGCTGCACCGCGGGAACGACGCCGGGGACTGGAAACAGAGGGGCGGAGAACGAGTCCTCGGAGGGGGAGGCTCTGCGGCCGAGGCACCGAGACTGGAGCACCGCCAGCGGGGGCGCTAGGGGAGGCGGCTCGCTCCCAGGGCGAGGAGGACTGCCTCCGCCTGGGGGTGGTCGGGGAGCCAGACCCACCGCGGGGAGGCTGGATGACTCCAGAACGCGCCTGGCGAGGAGGAGGGAGCCGGGACAGAGGCGAAGGCGGCGACGGGGTCCTGGAGGAAGGCGCCCACCGTCGACGAGGAAGAGGGGGCCACTGCGGCTAGCTGGGCTACGGGGACGGGAGGGAGAGGGGGAGCCACGCCCGAGGACGGAGGATGCGCGGCGAGGGAGAGATCTGGCAGGAAGACCGCCGAGGAAGGGTGCACGGAGGCAAGGGGATGGAGCGGCTGGGGGAGGGAGACCGCTAGGGGGAGGCGAGACGGGACGGGCGACGAAAGGAGGGCTCGAGTTGAGGGGGGGTGCTAGCGGGGGGTCAAAGGAGGGGGGAGGTGAGGGGCGCAAGGGCGGAGGAGAGGGTGGGGGAGAGCGATGGAGAGCCGAGCGCCGGCAGAGGAGGAGGGGGATCAGGGGCGGGGAGAGAGGAGTGAGGGGCTGCGGCCACAGGGGCGGACGCAGGCGACACTACGTCGGAGACAGCTGCAGCTCCGGCAGGAGGAAGCAGGGGTGGGCCGAGAAGGGAGGGGGCAGATGAAGGCCGAAGGCGCCTAGACCGGCGACGCCCACGTCGCCGCGAGCGCGGGCGGATGCGCAAGCTGGAGAGAAGCGGGAGGGGACCGCCGTACCATGGCAGCCGCCAGGAGCAGGATCTCCCCACGGGGGGTCGGCCGAGAGAGGCCCGGCCAGCCGCCGAGAGCGGGGAACACAGGAAGGCAGGGGGCCTCGCGGAGAGGCGCGAGTCGTCGGGGGGCGGGCGGCCTCCGCCCGGGGGCGGGAGGAAAGCCCAGTGAGCGAGAGCCGACCGGGGGGGGGCCAAGCCCAGAAACCGCCCATCTTATATTTTTTTTTTCCCATCTTATATATATATATATATATATATATATATATATATATATATATATATATATATATATATATATATATATATATATATATACACACATATATGTCTATACATACACATATAATTATATATATATATATATACACATATATGTCTATACATACACATATTATTATATAATATGTGACTGAAGGAAAATGTGATAAAGGACTGCTGTTAAAGACTCAAATCTGAGATTAAAACCAAGTTCTTAACTATGGGATATATTACATATATAAATACATATACACTATATATATTTAAAGGGAAACTATATATATAGACATATGCATGAATATTTTTTTATAGGTATATTCATATTCATTAAGGTTATATATATATATATATATATATATATATATATATATATATATATATAAAAATATATATATATATATATATATATATCTATATATATATAAAAATATATATATATATACATATATAAAAAAAATATATATATATATATATATATACATATATATATATAAAATATATATATATATATATATAT
This sequence comes from Iris pallida, assembly GCA_029216955.1. Lineage (NCBI taxonomy): Eukaryota > Viridiplantae > Streptophyta > Magnoliopsida > Asparagales > Iridaceae > Iris > Iris pallida. Next base: position 6,410 of record JANAVB010017787.1, read on the forward strand.
ATATATATATATATATATATTATATATATATATATATGTATATTTTATATATATATATATAAATAAATAAAATATATATATATATATTTATATAATATATATATATATATATATATATATATACATATATATATATAAAATATACATATATATATATATATATATATATATAATATATATATATATATATATATATATATATATATATATATATATATATATATATATACCAAGGCTAATTACGCCAAAATCTGCGTAGAGCTCGACCTCACCACCCAATTTCATTACCATAGAATTGGGCAACCGGACCCACACCCAACAGGTCCTCTACGACAACCACATCTTGTTCTGCAATCATTGTCATTTAAGAGGCCACCTCCCGAAGAACTGCCACCGCGTTCACCTAGAACTTAAGAAGAAATCAACTCGGACAGAAATCGAGCTAGCCGGGAAGAGGACACCCATGTCACCCCTTCTTCCGCGCCCAAACTTGTACACCCTATTCGGATCCAGCGACGGCAAGATAGACCGAAGCGAGCCTCCCAGCAATGCTCTGATTACAGCACCGACCCCCCGCAACACCCGAGAACTCTCTATCTCCAACCAATTCGACATTCTAGATTCAGAAGAAACAGAACAACGATCGGAGCCTGGTAACCCCTCTTCTGACTTACAACTTACCAAGGCGGTGCACAGCCACCCTAACACGGGGATCTCCAAGGAGATTACCGACACCACCAACATCGACCAACAAAGCCCCACCGAAGACATTGTTGAATAAGCCCTTTCGATCCTCGGACCAGATCTTGTACGGAGAGGACTACAGGTCCACGATGCCGGTTTTCCTCTCCAGTAATCCATTCTAATGATTGGGAGCTCCAGCGACTCCCTGGCCCTCCCATCCGAGGATCCCATCCTGGACTCCGCGGGAGAATTAGTCAGCATCCCTACAGACCCACTCGAGCAACCCTCTAGTGACTCTCCGACCTCGACACAAGCAGATACGTCATTCTTGCACAAGGAAGACGACACTGCTGAAGCGTCAACCTCGTGCGGTGACAAGGCCAAGAAAGCTGCTGACGAAAAAATAACTATTCAAAACCAGATCCGCCTCCAAGCGGAACAAAAAACCCTACCCCCAACATCATTAATGATTAACATCTTATCGTGGAACGTTCGAGGCTTGGCAAACAAATCCACATTAAGGAGAATCTTCGGCCTTCAGAAGATCCACAAGACTGACATCCTTATTATTCTTGAACCCAAAATCCCTCCGAAAAGACTAAAATCTATCCAGTTGCAGCTAGGCCTCCCTACGGCCATAGCAGGCAGAAACGATATTTGGATCCTCTGTACGAAGGACATCAAAATTGGGGTCATCCAGGACTCCTGGCAGGCCCTCACAAGCTGGTGGGAACACCCCTCGCTCCCCGAATGCACCATCCTATCTGCGGTCCATGGCAGCTGTGATGTTACCGAGCGAAAACATCTCTGGAACGACCTCATCGATATCCATCTCCTCCACACCAACTCTCCTTGGTTGTGCATCAGGGACTTCAATGCGATCACCTGCAGAGAGGAGAAAATTGGAGGGCGGCCCCCCCCTCAGCGGCCATGCAAGACTTCAAATTTTTCATCTTCAACACCCATCTCACAACCTTATAGTTCACGGGCAACGCTTTCACCTGGTGCAACATGCAGGAAGGCTATCGTCGTCAATACTCCCGCCTAGATAGGGCTCTCATGAACGATATCTGGCACAGTATGGGGATCACCACCAACCTGACCCATCTTAACTCCTCTGAATCCAACCACGCCCCGCTGTTGGTCGAAATGAAAAAGAACATCAATCCGCCCAAAAAGAACTTCCAATTCCTCGACTTATGGATTGATCATCCTCAATTTATGGACATCATCGCGGAAGCATGGAACCGGGATGATTCCTCCAACCCCCTAACGCGAGTGAGCAACAAGCTCCGAGATACGAGGAAAGCTTTATCCAATTGGAGCAAACAAGCCTACGGGGACATTTTCCAAGCCGTGCGGGTAGCGGAGGACGATGTCACCCGTGCCGAAGCCCATTTTGCCTCGGATCATTCTGCGGCTGGTAGAACCGCGCTGAATTTCACCAAGGCTATGCTCAAATTCAGACTTAAAGTGGAAGCCGATTTCTGGAAATAGAAAGCGAGATTGAAATAGGATGGCGAAGGGAATAAAAACTCAAAATTCTTCCATGTCTGCGTTAACGTTCGCAGACAAAAGCTTTCGATCCACCGTACGACAGACGACAACGGGATCATCGCCACCGACCATAATAGCATCCAAGAAGCTGCTACAGATTTTTACTCCAAACTATTCACCAAAGAGACGGTTCACAAGGACAGACCCTTCCTAGACCAAAAACTCCACCTCATAAACGACACCGACAATACCCTGTTGGAGCGCCCCCCGACTGTCCAGAATGTGAAAGACGCAGTATGGGCTCTGAACGAGCACAGCGCCCCCGGCCCGGACGACTTTACCGGAGTCTTCTTCGGCACCTGCTGGGATATTATCAAACGGGACATCACCGAAGCGGCCACAGCATTCCTCGAAGGTGCTACATACCCAAAGGCTATTTCCAGCGCTAACCTCATCCTCATCCCCAAAATTGACAACCCGGAGTCTTTTCGAGATTATAGTCCCATTAGCCTTTGCACTTTCACCAACAAAATTATCTCCAAAATCATCGCATCCAGAATGGAGGGGTTTCTTCCCAAGATTATTTCAGAGGAACAAAGCAGCTTTGTTCGCGGGAGAAACATCCAGGACAACATAATGCTGGCCCAAGAGTTAATTACCTGCATGAAGTTTCCAACCAGAGGGGGCAATATCGCCGTTAAGATAGACATGGAAAAGGCCTATGACAGACTGGACTGGCAATTTATGATCTGGATTTTCAGGGCTTTCGAGTTCTCAGAAACTTGGACCAACACTGTATGGAGATCCGTGAGCAATTCATGGTTCTCCACGATTATTAACGGTCAAGTCGGAGGATTTTTCAAATCCAGTCGTGGCGTTAGACAGGGCGATCCTCTTTCTTCCACCATCTTCATCATAGCCGCGGATGCCCTTAGTAGAAACCTTAACAACATGGTCGGCACGCCGAACTTCCAACACTATCACACTTCCAGTGGATGTCCGACCATCACCTACCTGGCCTTCGCTGACGATTTACTAATCTTCTCCTCTTGGGACGTAGGAGCGGTGGAAGTGGTCCACAACACTCTGCAGAGGTACTCCAGATGCTCCGGGCAGAAGATCAATCCTTCGAAGAGCGTTATCTTTGCCCACCACAACATAAAGAGAGACCACGCTATCAACCTATCCCACCTAACCTCATTCTCTATTGCTCATCCCCATTCAACTACCTCGGTTGCCCCCTGGTGTACGGGAAATCCAACGCTCGCATTTTGAGAAATTGATCGCTAGAATCAGGAAGAAACTTAAAGGGTGGCATAACGCCACATTATCACCAGGAGGCAAGATGATCCTCATCAATCATGTGCAAACCTCCATCCCCATCCACACCTTGGCCGCGTGCTCCCCGCCCAAGAAGGTTCTCGAATCGATCGAACAGATCTTCTGTAACTTCTTCTGGGGGCATTGCAACGGGCAAGACAAGCATCACTGGGCCAGCTGGGAATCTATGGCCCGTCCCATCGAGCAAGGGGGACTGGGTTTTACCAAACAAACCCGTATCGTCAAATCTTTCTCTATGAAACTGTGGTGGAAGCTCCATACGAGTAACAACCTCTGGACCAAGTTTATGAAGGCCAGGTACATCAAATACATCCATCCATCGGTAGCCACATCAAATAGCAGATCCTCAGCGGCTTGGCGTCGTATCTTTTCTGTCCGGGAACTCGCCGAACCGGAGATGAGCTCCATCTGGGCGCCGACGAGTTCGACCCATTCCTGCAACGATGGACCGGGGACAACTTAATCACTAGCCTCACGGAGACCCCGAGAAATAGAAGAATCAGAGACTTGTGGAACCACACCACTAACGAATGGAACTGGGACAAAATTTGTGATTAGGCTGGCCATGAGGCGGTTGAGAGCATTCGTCAGCGCGAAATTACTCTTGGTCACGACGCCGACGTGCTTAGGTGGACGCTTGAGCCATCCGGGGCATTTTCGGTGAGGTCGGCGAGGACCGTTGTCCGAAGGACCGGTCAACCACATTATCCATTCGCGAACTATTGGCAGACCTGCATCCCCAGGAAGTGGTCCATACTCTTGTGGAGAGCCATCAACAAGAAACTGCCTACTGACGAGATCCTCATCACCATGGGCTTTATCTTAGAGTCAGCCTGCAATTGCTGTACCGATCACCAGACGGAGACTATCGACCACATCTTTTGTCCAGGGACCCTGCCAAGCAATACTTGGAGAACACTCAATCAGCACTACAACATTGAGCCGGGTGAGGGATGCTTCCAAGATCTGGTAGGCGCCTGGGGTTCAGCCATCCACGGCCACCTGATCGTCGCAGCGACCGCCACATGGGTGATCTGGAAAAATTGCAACAAGGCCAGATATGAAGGTCACCAATACTCTGCGGATCAACTCATCCGGGAAGTCTTCCGCCAATGTCGTAAAAGGAGCTCCCTTTGCTCCCACTGTTCGAGTTCTTTCTGGTCCTCGGCCGACCCCTAGCTCTTGTTGGTCGATCTATTTTCTCACCCTTCGACCCTTTTGGTGGTATACTTGTATAGGCTTTCTTTTTACGACTTGTATACGTGGTCAGGCTGCAGTTTTTTGAGCCTCGATTAATAAAATGAGGGAGTTTTCTATATATATATATATATATATATATATATATATATATATATATATATATATATATACACATATATGTCTATACATACACATATAATTATATAATATGTGACTGAAGGAAAATGTGATAAAGGACTGCTGTTAAAGACTCAAATCTGTATACTTGTATAGGCTTTCTTTTTACGACTTGTATACGTGGTCAGGCTGCAGTTTTTTGAGCCTCGATTAATAAAATGAGGAAGTTTTATATATATATATATATAATATATATATATATATGTATATATATATATATATATATATATATATATATATATATATATATATATATATATATATACACATAAAAAAAAAAATATATATATATATATACACATATATATATATACACATATATGTCTATACATACACAAATAATTATATAATATGTGACTGAACGAAAATGTGATAAAGGACTGTTGTTAAAGACTCAAATCTGAGATTAAAACCAAGTTCTTAACTATGGGATATATCACATATATAAATACATATACACATATATCTATTTAAAGGGAAACTATATATATATAGACATATGCATGAATATACATATACATACTTATATAGGTAAAGGAAATAGGCTACTCGAATCCGAGAAGTGGACTCAAACCTAGAAATTAGAACCTTGGACTCTCATTCCAACATATTTACATATACACAAGGTCATTTATATAAAATATATATCTACACACATATACATATATATACATAAAGGAAAAATCCAAATTGTATATGTAAATGGTAATTAAATAGGATATAAAACCAAAGATCAATTCCCACAAACTCAGAATATCATATATGAATCGTAAACTCAGAAATTGATACATAAAAGTTAGAAAATCAAAATATTATAAAACTATTCAAATTTACATTGAAGGAAAAACCCAATTTTTACATATCGACCCAAATCTCAAAATACACTACTAGAACCCGTGAGACTTAGAAAGCACGATGGTCTCGACATGTCAGATGTGCTCGAGTACTCACGGAGTCAAAACTGTGTCCGTTTCGTGTCCAGAGAATGCGTATCGGAAAACCGATTTCGCGTGTCAAGAGCGCGTATATCGCTCGATTGAGCGCCACACGCACAACGAGAAACCTCATGCTTGTTCACACAGCTAGGTAGGGTCCCAAGGTAGGGCTAGGACATGCTGACACGAGACCACGTCGTGCCTACGCGACACAGCAACCCGCGACAGCCGTGCGGCCTGTGCGCGCGCACATGCGTGCTCTTGGGCGCGTGTCGAGCCTCGTGGCTCGCGATCCGAGCCACGCCGTGACTTGGGATCAGGTCCTTGGGTAGTCTAGGTATAGGGCTACGTGTTCGTGCTCATGGAACGGGTCCTCGATGCACCGTGTCCGCGTACGAAGGCCGTGTCAGCGGCAAAATTCAGCCACATGCACTATATAGGCTGACCAGTACACGTCAGATTTCTTCGCGCTCGTTCGAAAAAACATCGTGAAATTTTACGGGCATGTGGGCAGAGTTTGCCCCTACGTGCTCATAAAATTTCATGCAATACAGAGCTCTGTGCGTCGAGTTATGACGCACAGACAGCAGGGCGTGCACGGAATCTCGTGCACGCGTGTCTGCGTCCGTTCGGATGCCGAAATCATGTCAATTTCCGATCCGTCTTCACGAAAGTTGTTACAAATCATATAAGTAAGGAATTCGTTAAAACAGAATCGAAAATTAACACTTTTCAGTTCTAAGTGGCATTTTGCCGAACACGTGCAATAAAAGACCGATACGTGTCCGATACCGCTATCAAACGAAATCCTACCAAACTTCATATACAGATCAAGGGTGCCTATATGGATGCAATAATGAAGAAAATTTAGAAGAAACAAAGGTAGATCAGGGTTTACCTTTTGAGAGTCGGAATCTCAATAAAAGGAATTCCCCGAGCCCTTTGTCGGCCGATTTCTCCGGAGGAAATGCCTCCTCCTCCTTGCTAGTAGTACTCCAGCAAATTCTCTTCTTCCCAACAAGCATAACAGAATTCGTTTGAGGTGGAATGGACTCCGGATGAGAAAACTAGGGTTTTTGGAGAAAGGGAATTTAGGGTTTGCTCTAGATCTTGGAGGCTAATGTTTTCAACAAATCAAAGGGGGGCTGCTGCTATGGCCGGCCAGGGGTAGGGGGTGTTAGGGTTAGGGTTTGCACGTGGGCCAAGCACTCCAATGTTGCTAAAAAGGCCCATGTCAAAAGGCTAAAAAGGCTTTAAGATAAATAGCTTAAAAATAAAATAAATGATTCTAAAAATAAACAATAATTCTAATTTAAATTTTAAAAGGCCAATAATACTTCTAATTATATTATTAGGCTTCTAGTCAAGGCTGACTAAGGTTATACCATCTTGGTCTTACCAAAATACCAATCCAAACCACACAACAATCAATTTAATTAATAAATTAATAAAATTCAAAGTAATGCACAATGACTAAAATACCCTTAGCCTAAAAATAGGTAATTAGCCAATCTAGTCACATGGTCGAGTCTCCTTGGTCATGGTTAGTCTCTAAGTCAAGCAGTCTCTAGGGTTAAGCTAGCAACAACCAAAATCATAATTCACCCATCTAAATAATATAAAATAAATATAGAAAATCACCAAAAATTATAATATGATTTAAATATTATTATTAAATAATAAAAATTACAAAAGTTCAAAATTACTCTCATTTTAGAAAAGTGGTTATTACAAGTCTAGCCTCCTTAAAAATAATTTCATCCTCAAAATTAAGATGATCCTACTTCTTCTAGGTCAAATCCCCAACAATTATGGTCTTAAGAAGACTTATCTAAATCATGCAGTTGGAAAGATATCATACAGGATTATGGCAGGTAATATCATTCTGGGTCTCATCATCTAGCCATTATGGTCATACTAGATTAAAAGTAGTCCTAAGATATCAAAATATGCAAATAATATGGTAGGGTACAGTAATCATCAAGACGGGATAAGGTATACGTCAAGAACTCACCTCTACTAGGTCTTGTAGATGAACACTCTCCTGGAGGTAGGCCTCGACTAGGGGCAGGTGTAGTAGGACAGTCTCGTATCTTGTGTGCGACTGACCCACAAAATAGGCAGTCCTTCCATACGTTCCCAGGCTTCTTACAGAAGGCACAGGTAGGCACTCACTCAATTGGCCTCTGCTGGACAGGAATCTGAACCGGATAGGCTGGTCTAGGCTAGAAGCCGGGGTACTCCTGAGGCTCTGGGTATATACTTCTCCTCACCCTCTTGGGGCTAGGCTCTCCCCTTGAATGCATATAATCCTACAACAATTGGATACTGAGACTGCTCTCTCATAAGCTCAGCCTGAAGTCTTTGTACCTCCCACACATCCTGAAGAAGTCTGTAAATATGAGCCCCATCAGGAATGGCATGGTGTACCACCCCAGGAGGCAAAGGGAGGCTCTCAGTCTCCGACAGAACTGCAGCCCTCTCCTGAAGGAAAGGAGATGGAGGAAAACTCTCTAGTGAGGCTGCTAACACCTCCTGAGCAATAAAAAGGGAAGTACAATCTCAGTCTCATCCGAAAATCTCTATATTTTTTATATTTTCTATAACTCAAAAATTTTTGTGTTCTTTCTGTTCTTAGCCATTTTCTTGCAATATCTTATTCAATTTTATATTGCCATCTAATACAGTTAAAATCTCTTCTCCATTACTAAGTCCCTAAATTTAACATCATAGCCTCAAGGTAACTGTCTCAAGAATAAATAACCAAAACTTATCCAAGTCCTCAACCATGTCGACCTCGAATATTCTCATCAGCTAAGAAATGCATCTATTATCTATATCCAAATATTGCTCTGTGTGTGATCGTTCCTAGATTGAGAATATAAATCTTTTGATTTTATTTTCACTTTTTACCACATCTCTATCTCAAAATTCTATATCAAAGACCAACATTTTATATCCCTACCTAGATTATCATGAGATAACAAATTACATCCTTTTCGAGCTAGATGATTTACGTCACTTCCTCGACCTTTCCAAGGTCAAAAAAGTATGGAGATTCAAAGATTTCAAAGTATAGATGACAGAATTAGATACGAGATGGGTGATTGATGTAATTGGGACAGAGTTAAAAAGATAAGAAAAAATAGGAATACAAGAAATAATGGCAAAAAAGAAATAATGATAAAACCTGTTCTTGCTCATCTGTTCAAAGGAATGAACGAATTTTGAGATATAATCTGATAACCATACACATCTTCCTGAAATCATGTTGCTATAATTTTGCCACGCCAATAAGCATAGCTGCAACAAACAATAGAGTTCGTGACTAAGGTATATACCCTATAATCATGTTATTTAGAATTCTTACCACGCCAACCGATATGGCTGCAAGAAAATCTAGATTCCATAACTAGGAGAAGTATAGCTAAATCAGGCTCTACGTTATTGTCATGCTAGCCAGTATGACTGCGATAAATCCTAACTCCATAATTAAAGTAGACATTTACCTTTCTCACTGTCCTTATCAAGTATTTTTTTCAGGTTATACCCTAAATTCCAAAATAAAATAAATATAAATATAAATATATTTACATACAAACTCAAAGTTAACAACTAATCATCAAGATTCAAAATTCAACAATGAATACATCAAAATCAAATTCAATAACAAGGTGTAATGGGTCTATCAAAATGAGTAATGGGCGAATCAAATTAAGGGAAAAGATTCCAAATCGAAGTTAAAATAAGATTCTCAGGGGTCGTCCCAGGAATCTTTCAAGGAATCCTAACAGTGATATTTAAGTATCCTCTCATTCTAACACTTTACTTCCTACACTCTATAGCGGGCTCGTAGTAGTACAACTAAGTCGTTGTAATACTACGATATCGAACTAATGCGAATCTGGACCTGTATGGATCGGGGCGATGAGATCGTGTCTCCATAACCATCCTAAGACAGATCAAACAAGGAATCAATTACTGAGAAAGAAGCGATATAATCAAATGAGGACAATTCACTTTCAAAAGAAGGCAATTAACAGCAACAATTTGATAAGAGTTTTCCTATTGTGATTGAGTACCTTAACTTATATCCTATATCCTACTGCAGGATGTAGTGATACTCTAGTTTGAGTACCACTACGAAATTGCACTAGTTGTCACTTCGAGAAGACCTGCATGGCGACCACTAAAAATGTGTCACGACCCGTACCCGGTGTAAGGGCACGAGACGTGGGTACGTCCAGCCTATGCCACAGTATCGATGGTAGAACACTGTCCTAGGTCCAACATCTAACACAATCTACAATATTCTCCAATTAGAGAATAATATACATATGGTACAACTCAATCATAATAACTAAGATAGAATAGAAGAAAGATAATCACAACAGAGAGTTACAATATGAATAATAATCCCGGTGTAAACTACACCATAATAAAATCTCAATACAATCACAATGTCTCATAACTAGGTAATAATATCAGTCTAATCTAACTCATGGCAAGTCCTCAGCGACCACTGGATCATGCTGAGGGTCCAGGTCACCTGTGTAAACTAGGCCTGCTCCATAGTAAGTGTCGCAGCAGTCCTCATCATCTGTAATATTTTCAACGGGTCCAGTCAGGACAGGAACGAATATATATCTCTCACACAGTTCATAACATAAAAGAAAAATATGAAATAAGGTATAGAATAATATACATGAGCTACTGTAAAAAAATAGTAGAGAGACTGTAAAAAGAAGAACATGATATAGTAGAAATAGATATACATGATATAGATAAGAAAACTGAGCTAACTACGTGATTCAGAGCACATGTTTGGTTATGTAAACAGGCTTAGGTTAAACATGACTTAAATCTAGTTTGGAGTTATACATGAAATGGTGTAGATCACATAACCAAATAAATACTCCCCCTGTCCCAATCAGTACACAAGGATCTGTCCAAGTTATATTATTGCACATGAAAGTAGTGTGTCAAATGGATAGCTAGTCCACATGCACAATGGGTTATACATGAAGGCTCACATGATCATGAGTGTACATGAATGTCACATGAGTATACATGAATAAATACGAATACAATGAGTAGACGATGCATATGATAAAGTACATAAGTACAATATACACGATATATTCGAGGGAATAACATCGCATGAAGAGATCCATATAGTACTAATCAGTGATAACATCGTGACAGCAACAAGTAAACTAGTCTATAACAAGTAAATATATCCAAGAAAGAATGAAACGGTCAGAGAATGTACTCGCCTGACAATCCGAGCTGCTGATGAGGATGTGTAACTGAATTGGAGTGATGTATACCTATTTAAAGTAACCACAAGTCACAACATGGTCTAACATATTATAAGAAAGGGCTACAATGCAATTCTACATGCTTCTAAGTTCTTCTAAGTCAAAGTCAACCTTGGTCAACTCTAGTCAAACCTGGTCAACTTTGGTCAAACCTGGTTAACTCTAAGTCAACTAGTCTGTTTACTAATTTTTAGGTCACACACAAGTTTACAAGTCATTCCGAGTTCGTTTGAGTCGATTTGGAACAAGTTTGACCCAAAGTTGACTTTTGTCAACTTGTCGGTCAACTCGACTAAACTAAGTTCATTGGGTTGATCCTAATCTGCCCCAGTACCCTATGGTTACATTCATAATAAATCCACATACATGTTGGTGACTGAAGGAAAATTTGATAAAGGACTGCTGTTAAAGACTCAAATCTGAGATTAAAACCAAGTTCTTAACTATGGGATATATCACATATATAAATACATATATAAATATATCTATTTAAAGGAAAACTATATATATATAGACATATGCATGAATATACATATACACATTTGTATTGGTAAAGAAAATAGGCTACTCGAATATGAGAAGTAGACTCAAACCTGAAAATCAGAACCTTGGACTCTCATTCCAACATATTTACATATACACAAGGTCATTTATATATAAATATATATCTCTACACACACACACATATATATATATATATATATATATATATATATATATACATAAAGGAAAAATCCAAATTGTATATGTAAATGGTAATTAAATAGGATATAAAACCAAAGATCAATTTCCACAAACTCAGAATATCGTATATGAATCGTAAACTCAGAAATTTATACATAAAAGTTAGAAAATCAAAATATTACAAAACTATTCAAATTTACATTGAAGGAAAAATCTAATTTTCACATATCGACCCAAATCTCAAAATACACTACTAGAACCCGTGAAACTTAGCAAGCACGATGGTCTCGACATGTCAGACATGCTCGGGTACCCACGGAGTCGAAACCGTGTCCGTGTCGTATCTAGAGAATGCGTATCGGAAAACCGATTTCGTGTGTCAAGAGCGCGTATATCGCTCGATTGAGCGCCACGTACACAACAAAAAATCTCATTCTCGTGCACACAGCTAGATAGGGTCCCGGGGTAGGGATAGAACATGCTGACATGACACCACATTGCGCCTACGCGACACGGCAACCCGCGACAGCCGCGCGGCCTGAGCACGTTCGTGCGTGCCCGTTGGCGTGTGTCGAGCCTCGTGGCTCGCGATCCGAGCCACGTTGCGACTCAGGATCGGGTCCCTGGGTATTCTAGGTATAGGTCTACATGTTTGTTCTCCTGGAATGGGTCCTCGATGCGCCATGTCCGCGTACGAAGGCCGTGTCAGCGGCAAAATTCAGCTACGTGAACTGTGTAGGCTGACCATTGCACGTCAGATTTCTTCGCACTCGCTCGACAAAATGTCGTAAAATTTTACGGGCATGTGGGCAGAGGTTGCCCCTACGTGCTCATAAAAATTCACGCAAGACGGAGCTCTGTACGTCGAGTTATGACGCATAGACAGCAGGGCGTGCACGGGACCGTGCATGGGATCTCATGCACGCGTGCCCGTGTTCGTTCGAATGCCAAAATTGTGTCGATTTCCGATCCATGTGCAACAAAAGACCGAACAATTATGACGCATAGACAGCATAGACATGGGCTCGTGCATGGGATCTCATGCACGCGTGCCCGTGTTCATGAAAATAGATTCAAAAATTAATACTTTTTAGTTCTAAGTGGCATTGTACCGAACACGTGCAACAAAAGACCGATACGTGTCCGATACCGCTATCAAACGAAACCAAAATCCTACCAAACTTCATACACAGATCAAGGGTGCCTATATGGATGCAATAATGAAGAAAATTTAGGAGAAACAAAGGTAGATCGGGGTTTACCTATTGAGAGTCGGAATCTCAATAAAAGGAATTCCTCGAGCGCTTTGTCGGCCAATTTCTCCAGAGAAAATGTCTCCTCCTCCTTGCGAGCAGTACTCCAGCAAACTCTTCTCTTCCCAAACGAGCGCAATGGAGTTCGTTTGCGGTGAAACGAACTCCGGATGAGAAAACTAGGGTTTTTTGAGAAAGAAAAATTAGGGATTGCTCTAGATCTTGGAGGCTAATGTTTTCAACAAATGAAAGGGGCTGCTGCTATGGCCGGCCAGGAGTAGGGGGTGTTAGGGTTAGGGTTTGCACATGGGCCAAGCACTCCTAAGTTGCTAAAAAGGCCCATGTAAAAAGGCTAAAAAGGCTTTAAGAGAAATAGCTTAAAAATAAAATAAATGATTCTAAAAATAGACAATAATTCTAATTTAAATTTTAAAAAGCCAATAAAACTTCTAATTATATTATTAGGCTTCTAGTTATGGCTGAATAAGGTTATACCATCTTGGTCCTACCAAAACACCAATTCAAACCACACAACAATCAATTTAATTAATAAATTAATTAAATTCAAAGTAATACACAATGACTAAAATATTCTTAGCCTAAAAATAGATAATTAACCAATATAATCACATGGTCGAGTCTCCTTGGTCATGGTTAGTCTCTAAGTTAAGCAGTCTCTAGGGTTAAGCTAGCAACAACCAAAATCATAATTCACCCATCTAAATAATAATATAAAATAAAGAAAGAAAATCACCAAAAATTATAATATGATTTAAATATTATTATTAAATGATAAAAATTACAAAAGTTTAAAATTATCCTCATTTCAAAAAAGTGGTGGTTACAATAGACTAGTGTGTTTTTCTTTTCTTTTGTCAAACTGGATAACCCGGCATCCTTCCCGTACGGGTTTGCTGGCCCAGTATCCGAAGGACACCGAACTTACCATCAGTTGTGGCTTATCACATTAGTAGCAGATCGTAAGTCATACCTGAAAGATGTGCACCAAAAATGATTATTCATCCCTCCTAGGCCGAACGGTCCCGGTGCCCTGGCAAATATAACTCGTTCGAGGGAAATTACCGCACCTTGTGCACGGGCAATATCTCAAGTCCATTCGACCATGCCAAACTCATACAACCAAATATAGTCTTGAGTCTGAAACTTAGACTTTACGTCGTCTCGCATTTCTCTATTCTTTTAATGTATTCTCATTTCATTCTCCGTTTTAATGTTCAATGACATCATGCCCCAACTAAATATTCGTCAAACGAACGACCCGAAGGTCCTTAACATATTCGAGGTATTATGTCACATCTGACAGTTCTGTCACGTTCATGCCACAACTGTTCTCTTCATAATGAAGCCATCTTTTATGATTCTCATGCACGTATGCACGCTTTGATACGAATGTTCTCTATTCTTCGAGTTATACATGTGATGCACGCCTCGATACCGTAATTCTATGTTCTATGTCTTAGTTTTCAACGTATTTTCCTTCCCTCTGACTCGTGCAACTAAGGCACGCCTTGATAGGGTATTCAATGTTCTATAGCTCGTGCACTGAGGCACTCGCACCGATATAGTCTTTCAATGTTCTAGCATACTAACTCGTGCACGGGGACACAAAATGACTCGTGCGCTAAGGCACTTGTTGATACAGTTATCCCATGTTCTTATAGCTTGCGTACCGAGGCGCTCGCCTTTGCGATATTCAATGTTCCATAACGACTCGCACATTTGATGTACATTTTATTTCAATTATTCTATCTAGTGTTCGACACACACTATGTTCGTCTCTCGATCGAGCTACGCCCATGGTCTCGATAAGTTAACTTAGCATACAGCGATATATTTTACTTAGATATGAAGGAGTAGGAAAGAGACATCAAAGTCCCTTCCACCTTAAGATGATACGCCTTATCATTTTGTCGAGCCGATGCGGCTCAATTTCACAAATTTGTTTGCACGACCAACTCTTCTGACTTGGCCATTCGAACGGTTTGTGCCACGTTGAATTATCCAAGCGATTTGGCGTACCATGCATATACTTCAGTCCATAGCAAGGCGACGATTTGGTTTTGCGGACACCATTGCAAATAAGGCAAAATGTCGACCTCTTATATTTCAGCGTAAGCTTATAGCCTGCATACGAAACCAACTAAAATCAATACTTGTCTGAATCGGACTAATAAATTGCGTCGATTCGATTTCTTAGAATCTTCGCGATGACTCAATGCTTTCTCTTAGGCCAACTTAACACTTACCTCGATCCGACTCGATGCATTTCTTGGGACAAGGTAACTTTTGTATCGATTCACATCGATACTTAATCGAGTCAACGCGACTTTCGAGTCAACGACTCAGCATAATGCACCGTGTGGAGCGGGGCATTATAATAGCGACCATGGGTCCTAATTCTCAGGAGTGATTACCGAGAGACTTATTTACTAGAATTAGCCTAGTGTTAGATTTACTGTTAGAACTCTTGGCATGTATATAATGGAGATTTTGTTATTGTATTGAGACTTGGTTATGGATATTGTATTTGGATGTTGTTGATGTTTTAGACTTTGTAGTTTATTAGACTTCTTGATATCTTATCATACTTTAGATTGTGGTTGAGTATTTTCCATTATCATTGTACTTGTCCTCCATTAGGAGTTGAGATCTATGACAGCACTGTGTGAGATAGATAGTGATATAGACAGCGTTCAACCGTCGATGCTGTGGTGTAGGTTGGGCGCTGTCACACACTCGTGCCCCTATACCGGGTATGGTCGTGACATATTTTTAGTGGTGGCCCATGCAGATCGAGATTCGCATTAATGTGATATCGTGGTAGTGCAACGGATATTAGTTGTACTAGTACGAGCCTACAGTTCAAGATAAGGAATAGGCTATAGGATGAGAGGATACTCAATCGCAACTAGGAATTCTAATAGGCTTGAATCTACTGACACTTGTTCAAATCTGAATAATCTAATTTCATACGTGTC
>JANAVB010017787.1:27500-53044 GCA_029216955.1 Iris pallida
GGATAAAAAAGTCTTGTTTTAGCAACTTCCATGCTTGTTGGGCTAATTCCCCATTTGAGAAGATATGAGCAGTGGTTTCCTGATCAGGATTTGCACAACAGTGACATTGGGAAGCAATGTGATAGCCCAATAACTGAACATTATCGTCAGTTGGTAACCTATCATGAAGAATACGCCAAGCAAGGATTGACCATTTTATTGGAATGCAAGTGTTCCAAACATGAGTGAAATCTGGATGACGAGTATGCGGAACTCTGGTATGTCTGTACGCCAAAGATACTGTAAACAAGCCACTACTAGATGGACTCCATCTCCATCTATTAAGATCAGCGGGATCATTAAAAATGAGATGGTTAGCAAGAAGTCTCCCATGCAATAATCTCTTCCAAATACCTGACGCATTGGAGTTAGCCTGCACCGTATCAAGATTTGCAAATTTGTAATATTTTATCTTGATGAACGATGTCCATAAGGACTCCTGAGTTTTAAGCTTCCACCACAATTTAGTAGAGAAAGAGTCGATGATTTCATCCAAGCTTCGTAGCCCAAGCCCTGCTTCCTCATATGGCTTAGCCATCTTATTCCAACCTATCCATGAATGTTTGTACATTCCCTCTTATGATCCCCAGAAAAATGGGAGAACATAATCTCAAGTTGTTTGATCACTGATCTCGGAGGATTGCACGTTGCTAAAGTGTACATAGGAATAGAAGTGAGGACAGATTTGAGAAGTACGAGCTTACCTCCATAGGATAAGAGTCGTTGCTGCCAGCCTTCTACTCTATTTCTGATTTAGATAGAAGCTCTTCAAACATTCCAGCGTTCTTCCTCCCCGACATAAGGGGACATCCCAAGTAAGAAAAAGGAGGGTTCGAAGATTGGAACCCCGTAATCCTCCGTAATTCAGTCTCTCTAGTATCAGGAAATGAAGGATGAACGTAGAGTGAAGACTTGCAAGAATTAATCAGTTGACCGGAAGCTCTCTCGTATCTGGATAGCATGTCCCGCAATATTTGAATCGAACCAACATCCCTGCAGCAAATATTAAGACGTCATCCGCATAGGCTAGGTGTGTTATGGCAGGACAACCACTTGGCGAGTAAAAGTGGTGGAATGAAGGAATATCGAGCAGAGACTTGAGATTTCTGGATAGAGCCTCTGCCGCTATAATGAACAGAGCCGGAGATATTGGATCTCCCTGCCGCACCCCTCGGAACCCATGGAAGAATCCTGATGATTCCCTGTTAATCACTGTTGAATACGAAATATTGCTATTTAATCGGAAAATCATGTTGATCCAAATCTCACTGAATACTAAATTTCCGCATAACTTGCATTAAGAACCCCCAGTCCAATCGATCATATGCCCTGGGCATATCTAATTTGATAGCCACATTACCTCCTCTGTTCTTAAACTTTATCATACTCATCATCTCTTGTGCTAGAATAACATTGTCCACAATCTCCCTACCCCAGACGAACCCACATTGCTCCGGAGAAATAATACGAGGAAGAATGAGAGCTAACCGATTTGCCAGTAACTTTGATATAATTTTGTTCATAACAGTGCACAAACTTATAGGGCAAAAATCCGACCAAGTTGAAGGTTGTTTTACCTTAGGGATTAGTATGAGAGATGTACTCGAGATCGCCCGAGGCAATGCAAACCCAGCCATGAATAATTGAACAGCCTACATGATGTCTCCTTCAATGATAGACCAAACCGCGGTGAAGAAACGAGCCGTGAATCCATCAGGACCTCCCTCACTCTTAGAGTCTATTCCTTTGATTGTCAGATGAAGCACTTCTTTGGTAGGGTTAACTGTCAGTAGGTGGTTGTCCTCTTCAGTGATCAATTGAGGAATGCATGTCAATAAGTCATCGTCTTGCACCGGACCTGCAGTCAAGTATTGGTTAGCAAAATAGTCATTGGCCGAGTCCTGCAGATCTTTAAGCTCAGTGATAGAGGATCCATCCTCTGTCTTGATAGAATGGATACGGAGCTTTCTTCTTTTACTATTGACACACTCATGGAAATAGGGAGTGTTGCAATCTCCCTCTAAATCCCAACGCATCCTTGCCTTCTGTCTCCAATATGATTCTTCATAAGATAGCCGTTGCTTTAAGATGGCTCTTGCTTTCTGAAGTTTTTCCCTGTTGATGCCGGAACAGTCCAGTTCATATGCGATCTCTGCTGCAAGAACCCCGTCTTCCGCTGCTTTGACTTCCTAAAATATATCCCCGAAAGTAGCGTGACTCCAGCTTGACAACGCTTTCCTGCAGGCCACCAATCTGTCCGCCACCCACACAAGAGCATTAGCATGATCCATCGAGAACCAAGCCTTCTCAACAATCTGAGCAAATTCATCATGAGAGACCCAGAAATCAAGAAATCTGAAAGCACGTTTCCCTCCCGCGCTTGCAGATTTGAATTTGATCAGAAGTGGCGAATGATCCGACTCGTTACGATTGAGATGATCTTCAATTGATAGCTTTAACATATGCCACCAGTCCTTGTCCAGAAGCATACGATCCAGTCTAGATCCTTGTTTGTCCTCCTCCAATTTTATCCAAGTGTACTTTCTCCCCGAGAAAGGCAACTCCGTAAGACCTGAGGCCATAACAAAGTCATTGAAGTCCGTCATAGATTAATGACTCGGACTAAGACCACCAGTCTTCTCCTCCGTGCATCTCACCGTATTGAAGTCTCCTCCTACCGCCCAGGGGATGGAATTGCTGGTTTGAATATGTTGCAGCCTCGTCCACAACTCAGTTCTACCTTCCTTGGTATTGTGTCCATGGACGATAGACACGAGAACTTCCGTAGGCAAAAGATCGTTGGAAAACCTAACAGTCACCGCTTGGTCGAAGGAGTCCACCAAGAACATCAATGAACTAGTTCTCGTAAATATCCAAATGTTCCCATGATCATTTGAAAAAGATTGAGAGCAACTGAGCTTGATTTGGAAGGCAAGTAATTGTTCCTTAGCAACTTTCGGTTCGATGATTGCGAGAAATTGAATCTTGTTGATCCGGAGTAATGTTTTGATCCTTTTTATAGTCATTTTATTCGTAATCCCGTGTACGTTCCAAATGAGGAAATTAAACATTAATGGTTTGGGTTTGAGTACCAGCGGGAGTGCTATGTCCTGAGCGTAAGATTCTATCTGATGGAGGTGGAGGGGGCTTCTTCTTACGCGTCGGCTGAGGAGGCCGGACCACCGCCTCTTCTTCTTCCTCTCTCTAGTCATTCGCCTGCCGCGCGTCCTCTTCTTCGGTAATGTCAGCCCAAGCACGACCAACAACTTCTCCCTCTTAGATTTCTGTAGTAGCCTCTACCTCTTGGTCGGGTTCCTCAGAGATGGGGAGGGTCTCATCAGCCCTTTGAATGGCATCGGAGTCATTAGGATCGGGAGTGGATGTAGTCCCATCTTCCTGCATCACGGTGTCAGGTGGAGTGGACTTGGAATTAATTACTAGCGGTATGATCGGGGGAACTTGATTGGAGTTTGCATGGATAGTCGGGATGGCTTGAATGGAGGCATTATGGTGGCTGTCACTGTGAGTTTGATCATTGTTCGGAGTAAGTGGCTCTGGTGATTTAGTATTCTCAACTGCTGTATTCAATGAAGGATTCGATGGCTCTCCAATTTCCACCGGAGACCTTCTAGGCAGGATGCGAGTTACCTGTACTTCCTTCGGCACCGCAATCTCTTTTCGTTTTTCTTTAGTTTTTGTTTTGTATGCATATGTAGAGTGTCCTTGGTGGCGGTAAGAAGAGCAATATAGTGGGGAAGACTCGTACTCGATATGCTGCCAAAAGCTCCTATTGCGAGGTATGTTAATGCGAATTTTATGTTGAAGAGTCTTAGAAGCATCTACCTCAATGAAGATCCGTGCAAGGCTTGGACGTGATAGATCCGCTGTAGCTTTATCAATTTTGAGGGGATTTCCTATAGCATCCGCTATGGCAAATAAAGCCTCTTTTGCATAGAGATGATGTGGAAGGTTGGGCAGATTAATCCAGTCCGGAACGATTGGAGATTCTTACGACGGGGAGAAGTCCGGATCCCATTTGAAAACCCTAGTAGGAGCTCGAACGATGTACCATGTGTCCTTCGCACGAAGTCGAAGGTAGTCTGATTCACATGAGGGACGTCTGAGGATGTGTTTTAAATCTATGAGACCAGCAGTAATAGATCCATCGAAGGTGAACCCTGCTAATGCTTTGCGGATCTTATCAATAGGGGGTCGGTATTGGAAGAATTTTTCCACCAACGTATAGCGCAGAGGAGATGCCAGAACGGATTCCTCCTCCTCTGTGAAGGAGATCGAAGGGGCGCCCTTAAAGGATGACACCGATCTAGGGGGAAGGAGAGGCACAGACTTGGGGGTCTGGCCACCCACCACCTCTGCAAAAGATCGAGAGGTCATGGAAACCCAAGACAAGATCAACAGCAAGCGGAGGAGCTACTATCCAAGTGGTATGGCAGCCCCAGAGGGACGCCGGTGCGGCCGAAGGCCACTGCGGGGTCGAGGAAGAAGAATAAGGTACCCTAGGGTTCCTGAAGAGCGCGTATATGATATATATATATATATATATATATATATATATATATATATATTGAAACAAAACCTTTATTGAATGATAGGCGCAAAATGCCAAAGCCTATACAAGTAAGCGCGCCTCGCGCGAAGACCGACCCAAAACAAAGAGAGAAACACGAAGTGTTGCCCACAAAACGGTAACTGGACCGAGCATCAGAAGGTTAGGCGGGCAAAGCGAGTTCCCGAGGGAACAGCGCCCCTGCCCCTTTCAGAAGTCCAGGGCGGCCCAAAACTGGTTCGAGGTGTGAGCGCAACACCTCATTCTTTTGAAGATTTGCCGAACCACCTCTTTGTACAATTGAGGAGGCGGAAATTGACGGCCCTCGAATCTGTATTTGTTTCTATTTTTCCATAATACCCAAAATACGGCGGGCAGCGACGATCTGATGCCCGTGAGACGTGTTCCAGCTGGCCACCAGATCGTTGATGCTCCCAGTTGTGGGGACCATTTTGCACCTGTAGTGAAGGTGTGTCCAAATGTGAGAGGCAGACTCCCCAGAAAGCAGAACGTGATCGACGGATTCTGGTTGGTGATCATCACAGCAGTGGCATCTGGACGCCAGACTAAAGCCGAAGGATTGGACGGCATCATCCGTGGGTAGTTTCCGACGCACGACATGCCAGAGGAGAATGGACCATTTCGCTAGAATACACGTGTGCCAAAACTTGGCGAAAGGGGAGGTCGTGACTTGTATGTCTCTGATGATGGCTCTGGCCGAAGCTAGGGTGAAGACGCCACCCTGGTTGGGGGACCATCTGAGCACGTGTCATTGATCGACAGATGAGAAGCACCCAAGCTCTCCAAGGCCGCCAGGCCAAGCGAATCTCGAACCCTATCCCAATTCCACCCTGACGCGTCATCATCCCATAAATCTCGGATCTCGCACAGCGGCGGAGTAATAGCGTTGGGCCTGAGGATATCGTCCCCCAACTAGCGTTCCTTGCAGGCCTGCGAATGACCATTGTCCAAGGTCAGGCGTAAGTGTGGTTCCGTAAGGTTTCGTCCTCGGATGATGCGCCGCCACGACGCGGAGGATCTATTGTTGGCAGACGCCTCGGTTAAGTGACAGAATCTGGAGTATCTGGCTCTCATGAAGCTGGTCCAGATCGAGTTTTCAGAGCGGATTTTCTACCATAATTTTGCCGAGTGGGCGTCGACCATGTGGGCAAGCCTGCAGAATCCCAGACCACCCTCTTCAGTAGGTTTGGCCATGGTAGCCCAACTGGCCCAGTGATGCTTGTTCTTTCCCTCGAGATGACCCCAAAAAAAATTGGCGATGATGGATTCAATAGAATGAAGCACTTTGTTGGGGGGCGAGCACACCGCTAGGGTATATATGGGGATGGAGGATAGAACGTGCTTAATGAGAATTAATTTCCCCCCGGAGGAAAGGGTGGCGTTGTGCCAGCCCGTAATTTTCTGTCGAATCTTGCCCACCATGTGGTCGAAAATCCCAGAGTTCGCTCTGCCGTACACCAACGGGCAGCCTAAGTACAGGAAAGGGGATAAGCTGTGGAGAAGGAGGTCATGGAGGACAGCACAGCCGAGTGAGTTCTATCGGCTTTGTGGTGAGTGTAGATCACGCTCTTGCTGTTGTTGATTTTCTGTCCAGAGCAACGAGTGTATTTAGCAAGAGTTCTAATGACCACCTCAATGGCTCCAATTGCGCCAGCAGAGAAAATGAGGATGTCGTCCGCGTACGCAAGATGAGTAATGAAAGGGCAACCGGTCGTTGTGTTAAAGTGCTGGAACCCAGGAGATCGCGGCATAATTTTGAGGTTTCTGCTCAGGGCTTCAGCCGTGATGATGAAGATGGTGGAGGAGAGGGGGTCTCCCTGTCTGACTCCTCGAGTAGCTTTGAAGAAACCCTGAGGTTGGCCGTTGATGACAGTGGAAAACCAGGAGCTGTTGATGGATCTAAAGATGATGTCGATAACAGGTTCAGAAAAACCAAAGGCTCTGAACACCCAGATCATGAACTGCCAGTCAAGGCGGTCGTAAGCTTTTTCCATGTCCAGTTTGATGGCAACGTTCCCCCCCCTGGACGGGCATTTCATACACGTGATCATCTCTTGGGCCAGGAGGATATTATCGGTGATATTGCGACCTTTGACGAAGCCGCTTTGCTCTTTGGAGATGATTCTGGGGAGGATGTCCGACATTCTGGAGGCGATGATTTTAGAGATATATATTTATATATATATATATATATATATATATATATATATATATATATATATATATATATATATATATAAAATAATATATATATATATATATATATATATATATATATATATATATAAATAAAAAATATACATACATATATATATTTTTATATATATATTAAAAAATATATATATATATTTATATATATATATATATATATATGTATATATATATATATATATATATATATAAATACACTACCTAGAATGAATGAATATGTATATATATGTAATTAATTGCTTGTGAATGTGACCTAGGGAGTATTGAGTCCGATTAGGATTGAACCAAGGAGCCTAGAATGGCCGAGTCGACCGACAAGTTGACCAAGTTGACAAAAGTCAACTTTGGGTCAAACTCGATCCAAATAGACTCAAACGAACTTAGAATGACTTGAAAACTTGTGCTTGACCTAAAAATTAGTAAACGGACAAGTTGACCTTCAGTTGACCAGGTTTGACCAAAGTTGACCAAGGGTTGACTTCGACCTAGAAGGACCTAGAATCATTTAGAATGCATTGTAGGCTATTCTTATTTCATATTTGACACTTTGTAACCTATGGTTGTTCTAAATAGGACCTTGTGACTCCAGTTTGGACTCATATTCTCATCAGGCATTCGGAATACCAGGCGAGTACATTCTCTGATACTTCTTTTCATTTACTTGTCAATTTTTATATTTCAGTTTTAGTCAGTTCTATTTGATTCTTTGTTACAAATACGGATTGATATTTCTGGAATTCATGTATACGACACACACACCTTACTTGTCTAGCCTCTATTACAAGAATCACCTATAAGCACCTTCATGTTCTGGCTAGATTTGTCTCCGATTTACGTGTCGTGTTATAGATTCACTCATATTTGTCGGACGGGGAAATACTTGAGTAGACATGTAAACATTCCTAAATACTCGAACCACCTCCTTTTGAATTATACAAGAACGATAGTGTCACGACCCGCACCCTAGAGTAAGGGCACGAGACGTGGGTACGTCCAGCCTACGCCGCAGTGTCGACGGTAGAACGCTGTCCTAGGTCACAACATCTAACAGTTTAAGGTAATAACAGTTATACTCCCCGAATAGGGGTGACATAACAGAATATATCTCAATCACATCTAAGGTAGAATACGATAAGATAGAATGATATAAAAGATGCAAGATCCAAATCCACAGAAAATATAAATAGAGAGAAACTAAGTGTCTAGATAAACTCCACTAACATCCAAAAATAATACAGATCCAAATATACAACTCAAACTCCAATACTATGAAATAAGATAAAGATATCTATGGAGCAACAGTCTCTACAGCTAAGGGATCCGACTGGAAGTCCGGATCGCAAGTGTCCTCTAAAGTTGTCCCATAGAATGTATCTAAGCAGGCCTCCTCCTCGTCCTCTGTAAAATTTTCAACAGGTCCAATTAGGACGGGAACGAGCACATATCTCTCAAAACAGTTCATAACAGGTTAGGAGTATAAAGCATGCAATAAAGTAAAATACAGGAAATGCTGGAAAGGAAGTACAGGAAAACAGAAGATATTTTGTAACTGAAAGTAAATACATGATAAGTAAAGACTGTAAGTGGCTATGTGATTTAGAGTACAATATGGTTATGTAAACGGCTTAGGAGCACATAAATACAACTAAGAGGCACATGAATACCTACTGGGGATAATGATCATATAACCAATTCTACTCACCCCGCCCTAATCAATACACAAGGATACATTCAAGTTACGTTATTAGCACATGAATACAGCTAAAGATACGTGAACTCATGTAATGAGTAGTACATGAGACACATGATAGTACATAAAAGCACATGAGAACATGTAAATACATGAACTAGTACGAGTACAAGTAGTACCTGATGCACGTGATAAAGTACATGAACATGAAATACCCGATGCACCCGTAGAGGGATAACATCTCAGGAAAGGATCCATATAGTACTAATCCGTGAAGATACGTGTCAGCATCAAGTAAAGTAATCTAGAGCAAGAATAGAGTCCAGACAGGTATGAAAAGATCAGAGAATGTACTCGCCTGCTATCTGAATGTCCAAGATAAAAGTACTGTCCGAGGAGTGGTGTCTGGCTCCTATTTAGAATAGTACAAGTCACAAGAAGTCCAGAATGGTAATAAGATGCACTATAATGCATTCTACATGAATCTAGGTCAATCTAGGCCAAAGTCAACTCTTGGTCAACTCTGGTCAACCCTAGAAGTCAAACTAGGTCAAACCTAAGTCAAACAAGTCTATACTAGTCTAACTAGTCTATTCTAGGTCTAACAAGGCTATACAAGTCTAATCTAGACTCTATACTGGCATTCAAGCCACCCATAGGCTAAGAGCCCTAGTCTAGGCTATTAGGCAATACCATGCCTAAAACCAAACCACAAATCACATGACCATATGTCAATATATATATCTAATATAATACACATATTAACATATAGGCTACCTATATGTATACCACACATACATTTATATATAATATATATAATAGTACACACACATTATATAATATATAGGATATATATATATATACATCTCAAATTTCATATATATATATATACCTTCACATATATGTAGAGAATAGGAAGACACATGTGCTCATGTGTCAAGTGTGTATATGTGAGTGTTATTTGTGAGAGGGAAAGTAGAGTGTGTGTAAACCTGTGAAAACCGTGAGTGATCTAAACATGAGAGAGTGTAGAGCATGAGAGTGCCAATAGAGTATGTACAATACAAAACAGTATGGCATGGTATAGTGTCTATGGGAAATCAGTCCTAGGTAATAGGAATAGAAAATCAGTGACCAATATTGGGAAAAAAATAGGTATTAAGTGAGTTACTAGAGGAATCAGTGCACTACTATTGGAAATCAGGAAATATTAGAAAAACAATGAAGGGAAACTGGAGTTACATGACAGGTTTTTATCAAGAATCAAAAAATGATATATATGGAAATAAAACTGGAATTATTGATAGTAAGAACTGGACTACATCTCAGGGAATAGGAATTCCTGGAGAACAGTCCCTAATAACACAACTCAGTGAAGTGTTCATGTGTTTTGCAAAACAGTGTACATGTGTTTAAGGAAACAGGGAATGATTGCATTAAGAAAGGAATCAACTTAGATAAAGAATGAACTATTTGACAGTTCTAAAACTAAATCCCAGATTTTGGAAAGGGAAAGAACATGACAGTGTATAGGGATGAATGAATCTCAGGTTAGGAAATGAAAACAGTGTGAAAAAAAATAGAAATCAGTTCAGGTTTTCAGAGATTTCATTCTCAGTTTAATAGCATTTCGAAACCCACACATTGCCAAATCCTATTCACAAATATAAAGCCTATTTTCGAATGTAATATGAAACTAAACATGAACAATAATATGTGGGTAACATTTAACAGTGAAAAACATTGCTTAAAATAGGATTTAATATGTTCAGGAAACCAGAAAACCCAATGTATCAGAACAGTATCAGTAAACATGCAGTCAATCCCAATTTTGAATCCAATTCCTCATCAACAACCTAACTAATTATATAAACTAATTTATTATAGATAATTAGACATGTTAGGATCTAAATTAGCAAATAATAACATGTATTAAACATTAATCAACTGAATGTAACAGAGAACCAAAATAATATACTGGTACGTACAATACATTTTCCATGCATGCGTGGTACCGTATCCGACACGACATGAGAGGTCTTGTAACTTGACATACGTGGTATCAGTCACTGCCTCTTCGTGTGTTTCCAAAATCATGTGTCAATGTGTCGTGTCCACGGCGCAAATGGCCCCGAGCAGCAGAGGAGCGACACAGCTCGTACGCGCGTGGTGCACCCGCATGTTTCCGTTTCCGTTGCGACACGACACGACACCAATGACAACTCAGAACACCAGAAACCCATAAGCAACCCTAAAACCTATTTCCTATTCAAAAAAATTTCAGAAAACAATTCAAATGCCCTTTGGGGCATTTCATCAAACACATTAATGTATCCACTGTTACGTGTCCGATACAGACACGTATTGGACACGAATCCTAGGGTTAGCTATACCTACAGTTAGGGTAGGCCTAGGGCTTCCTAAATATGCAATAAAAATAACATTTCATGGTGTAGATTCGAAATTACCTATAGGCTTGCAAAGTATCAAAAAGCCCCAAATGAGAGTGGATCCTCAAGCCACCAAACTCCTTCAAATTGTCCACACTCTGAAATTCCGTAATACGAACAGCAAGTAGAATAAATTTAGAGCCTATTGCAATTGGTTTGGATGGAAAAGGAAATAAATAGGATTTTCTATGAATTATTGAAGATGGAGACTTACCTCTTTCTTAAACTTGAGAAATTTCTAAAGGAGGCTAGCCCTAATTTCTAGGAGGCATTAATTAGATGGGGGAATCCCTAAGCTAGGTGTGGCCGGCCAAGGGAGTTGGGCTAAGGTTAGGTTACATGGTGGTCTATGGGCCTCTATGGGCCTAAGTCATAAATCATGACTTGTGAAACCACAAGCCATTAACTAGCCTAATCAAATCCTAATCTCTCCAATAATTTCTAATTGGTTAAATAACTTTGGTCAAGCTAGGGTTACACACCCTAACCAAGTAGTCATGACCTAGGTTAGCTTCTAGGACAGTCTCCTATGTCACCCTGAGTCTAAGTCAAAAGTAGCACCAAATCAATTATACAAAAAATTACTTAAAAATTCTAATAATTATAATTAATACTAAATAATTCCAAATAATTTCTAAAATTTTAAAAATAACCAAAATACCCTCAAGCTAGAAATGTGGTAGTGATAAATCTACCCCCTTAAAATAATTTCGTCCTCGAAATTAAAGGCGAAACTAACTGCTGAGATGGATAGAAAAGTATACCTCAAGGTCCAAAAAGATAGGGGTACCGCTCGCGCATCTCATCCTCCCGCTCCCAGGTAGACTCTCCAGGAGAATGATGCCTCCATGCGACACGTACCAAGGGTATCACCTGGTTCCTCAGTACCTTCTCCCGGCGATCCAGAATCTCCACAAGCTGCTCTGGATAACTGAGAGTAGGTCCAACCTCAATCTCCGAATGATCGAGCACATGGCTAGGGTCAGCCACGTACCGTCTCAACTGTGAAACGTGGAATATGTTGTGAACTCCCACTAGTGCAGGTGGCAAGTCTAGCCCGTATGCCACGTCACCGACTCTCCCGCTGATAACGAAAGAGCCGATGAAGTGCGGACTAAGCTTCCCACCTCCACCAAAACGTATCGTACCACAAGTCGAAGATATCCGCAGAAAAACTATGTCTCCAACCTAATCACAAGCAAGGTCTTAAGTTACTGAAAATTAAACATGATCAATCAAACAAAACAAAAATAATACAACCTACTTCTAATCCTATCTCTAAATCTGTACCTCAAACACCATCGGCCTCCGGTGGCTATCGGCCCAGTGCCGATGTCTGTCCTGCGCCACGCGAAGTCTGTCCCTGATGAGCTTCACCTTCTTGGCTACGTCAACAACCATCTCTTATCCCAGTAAAGCTCGCTCTCCAACATCATCCCAAGATAAGGGTGTACGACACCTACGCCCGTACAGAGCCTCAAAAGGTGACATCTCAATGCTGGCCTATTAACTGTTGTTGTAAGAATACTCTACCAAATGTAGATGATCCTCCCAGGAACCTCCAAAATCTAGGATGCACGTCCGCAGCATGTCCTCAAGCGTCTGAATAGTCCTCTCCGACTGTCCGTCCGCCTGGGGGTGGTATGCAGTACTAAACTTGAGCTGAGTGCCCAAACTAGTCTGCAGACTCCTCCAAAAATGGGAAGTAAAGTGACTATCCCGATCTGAGATAATGCTGGTGGGGACTACGTAAATCTTGACTATCTGCCGTATGTACAACTCGGCAAGCCTCTCTGTAGACGTACCCACCTTGAATGGCAAGAAGTGGGCCGATTTGGTCAACCTGTCAACGATGACCCAAATCGTGTCTTTCCCTCCTGGTGTACGCGGCAACCCAGATACAAAATCCATGGTGATATGTTCCCACTTCCACTCTAGAATGGGCAACGGCTGTAATAATCCTCCCGGCCTCTGCCTCTCTGCCTTGACCTACTGACAGACCAAGCATCTAGCTACGAAGCGAGCTACCTCCCGCTTTATCCCGTACCACCAGACATGCCCTTCCAGATCCCTGTACATCTTGTTGGCACCAGGATGTATAGAGTACTGCGATCTGTGAGCCTCCTGCATGATCTGCACCCTGAGCTCCCCGCTAGGCACACATAACCTGGAACCGTGCCTCAAGGCACCATCCTCTGCAAGTAAAAACTCGCCATCCACCAACCCTGCACGAACCTGCTCTCGGATATACCGCAGAGCCACATCCTCAAACTGCGTCGCCTTGATCCTCTCCATCAAGTTCGACTGTATCTGAAGGCCCCATAACTGCATCTGCACTCCGGGCACAATCACCTCAATCCCAAGGCTCTCCAAGTCTGCAAGAAAGTGCCGATCCATAGTCAAACACATGGCTGTCGGATACCTACTCAAGGCATCGGCAACCACGTTGGCCTTCACCGGGTGATACTGAAGTGAGATATCAAAGTCCTTCATCAACTCTAGCCATCTGTGCTGCCTCATATTGAGCTCTTTCTGTGTAAAAACATACTTCAAGCTCTTGTGATCTGTGAAAATCTCTACCCTCTCGCCATACAGATAGTGCTTCCATAACTTCAGAGCAAAAATCACTGCTGCCAGCTCCAGGTCATGGGTCTCATGGGGACGTAATTGCCTGAAAGCATAGGCAATCACCTTTCCATGTTGCTGTAAGACAAAACCCAGCCCCTTCCCTGAAGCATCACTATAAATAGTGAATCCACCTCATCCTGAAGGCAATGTCAGAATCGGAGCTGTCGTAAGCCACTTCTTCAACTCATCAAAAGCTGCTTGACACTCCTCTGACCAAACATACTCAGTATCCTTCCGGGAGAACTGAGTCAACGGCTCTGCAACCCGGGAGAAATCCTGTACAAATCTCCTACAATATCCTGTCAGCCCCAGGAAACTCCTGATCTCTGCCACTGAAGTCGGCGCTGCCCAAAGCCTCAACTGCTGTGATCTTCTTCGGGTCCACTGCGATACCATCTCCAGTCACCACAAGACCCAAGAAGTCAACCCTATCTAGGAAGAACTCACACTTCGAGAGCTTACCATACAATCTCTCCCTCCTGAGTGTCTCCAGAACCACTTTCAAGTGCTCCTCCTCTGTCTTCGAATACACCAGGATATCATCAATGAATACCACCACGAACTTGTCCAAGTACTGGTGGAATACCTTGTTCATTAGGTTCATAAACATTGTTGGTGCATTGGTCAGCCCAAACGGCATAACCAAAAACTCAAACTGCCCGTACCGCGTCCTGAAAGCGGTCTTGGGAATATCCTCCCTCTTTACTTTCATCTGGTGATAGCCTGACCTCAAATCAATCTTGGAGAACATCCGAGCTCCGCTCAACTGATCAAAGAGATCATCGATCCGCGGCAGTGGGTATCTGTTCTTAATCGTCAGCTTGTTAAGTGCCTTGTAGTCGATACACATCCATACCGACCCATCCTTCTTAGGTACGAAGAGTACCGGTGCACCCCAAGGTGAAGAACTTGATCGGATGAAGCCCTTGTCCTGCAGCTCATCCACCTACTTCTTCAGCTCCACCAATTTATTGTTGTTCACTCGATAGACATGTTGAGAAATCGGTTCTGCACTGGAAACCAAGTCTATCGAGAACTCTACATCTCTGTCCGGTGGAAGCCCTGGCAACTTCTCAGGGAATACGTCCATAAACTCTGCGATCAAGGGATGCGAAGCCACCTGCTCCTTAACTGATGCTCCACAGAAGACTCTGCCATCCTGCTCTGCCTGCCGCTGGGTATAATCAAACTTTGGCTCTCCTGGCGCCCCAAACAAAACTCTACCCCCTCGGCAATCAATGCGGGCGTGGTGTCTACTCAGCCAGTCCATACCTAATACAATGTCGTAGTTCGGTAGTGGCATGACGAGTAGACTTACTCCCAACTCTTGGCTTCCCAATATGACGCTCCGCCCTCTGCAAACATCACTTACGAGGATGACCCCACCCCCGGTCATGATCTTGCAGGTCCTAGGCAATGGTTCAGAAACCAGACTGTGTCTAATAGCATACGATACTGACACAAAGCTGTGGGAAGCCCCGAAATCAAAGAGTGCAAATGCTGGAAGGGAGTCGAGAAGAACCGAACCTGCTATCAGCTCTCCGATGGCCTCTGCATCCATAGCCGCCATAGCGAAAGCTCGCCACTGCTGTCCACCTCATGCCTACTGCTGGTGCTGATGGAACCTCTGCTGCTGGGTCTGCAGTGGCCCCTTTAGCTGGCCTACTGGGGCCTTGGCTCCACCTCCCTGAGCTCCACGTCCAAAAGCCCCAGGGCAATCCCTCAACTGGTGATCCCCCGTACCACAAAGTAGGCACTTGCCTAGCTTCTTCCTGCACTCATGGATCATATGCCCCGGCTTCTTACAGAAGGCACAAATGAGTACCTGCTGCTGACGGGGTGCCTGCTGCCCTCTCTGCTGCTGATGTTGCACCTGCTGAAAAGGTGCCCGACCCTGCTGCTGATACTGCTGCTGATACTGCTGAACTGGCCTTTGTAGCTGCTACTGCTGGAAATGAGGCCTCTTGGCCTGCCCCTGACTGCTGCTACCACCCTGGGAGTCACGACCCCTCTTCTGCTTCAACCCTAGGTCGTCTTCCGCCGCCATAGCCCCAGAAAATATCTCAGCAAATGTAGCATTCCTGTCGCTCTTAGTCAGCGATCGAACCTCTCTCATCAAGCCTCGGCCAAACTTCCTCGCCTTCGTCTTCTCAGTCAAGTCATCTATAAACCGGGTCAATCTACAAAACTCCCCATCATACTCAGCTACCGTCTGGTTCCCCTGAACCAGACCCTCGAACTGTGCCTCGATACCTCCCAAGGCCACATCAGGAAAGATCTGCTCCTTAAACAGTTCCTTGAACTGGGCCCAAGTCTGGCCCTCAACTCCCACCCTGGGATCTGTCTGATACCATGCACGGGCTAAGTCTTGCATCTGACTGCCCGCCGCCTCGATCTGGAGTCGATCTGGTATCTCCGCCAGTCGAAAAATCTCCTCGATATCCTCTATCTAGTCGTCTGCATAATGGATGCCCTCTGTGCCGAAGAACTCTCTGGGATGCATCTTCTGAAAGTCTTGTATGTCCTTCTCCCTCCGACGGGGCTGCTGCTGGGCCCCCTGAGCAGTAACCATCTCGACTGTAGTGCGAACCAGCTTGTGTGCCTCGTCGATCCCCTGACGGAAATTGGCAGTCTGCCTCGTCTGTTGCTGCTGGTGGGACTCCAGAATCCTCTCCACGAAGGAGAAGAGATGTGCAGCATCTACCATCCCTACAGGCGGAGGCTGCTGTGGTGGAAGGATCTCAGGAATCACAATGCTCGGCCTCCTGACTGGTGGAGGTGCTCCTCCAAAAGCTGCAGAAATACCGACTCCTGAGGGCTGCACTGGCCCTGTGGCACCGGGAGCTGGCTGCTGCTGAGGTCGAGAGGTGCTAGACCCCTCTCCAGCGTCTCCCAGTCCAGGGCGATGCGATCTCGTCTCAACCATCCTGGAGACACAGATCAAACAAGAAACAATTTACTAAGAATGAGTCGAAATATCAAAGGAGGACAGTTTAAATTTCTAAGGAAGACAATAAGCAGCAAAATAGATATACGAAATCTGATACGGAGTTTTTCCAGTATGATTGAGTACCTTCAAAATTTTTTTTTACTAATTCCTTCTGCAGGCTGCAGCGATATTCTAGTTCGAATACCACTACATTTCCAACCTAGGACCTGCATGGGCTACCACTAAAAATGTGTCACGACCCGCACCCTAGAGTAAGGACACGAGACGTGGGTACGTCCAGCCAACGCCGCAGTGTCGGCGGTAGAACGCTGTCCTAGGTCACAACATCTAACAGTTTAAGGTAATAACAGTTATACTCCCCGAATGGGGGTGACATAACAGAATATATCTCAATCACATCTAAGGTAGAATACGATAAGATAGAATGATATAAAAGATGCAAGATCCAAATCCAGAGGAAATACAAATAGAGAAAAAGCTAAGTGTCTAGATAAACTCCACTAACATCCAGAAATAATACAGATCCAAATATACAACTCAAACTCCAATACTATGAAATAAGATAAAGATATCTATGGAGCAACAGTCTCTACAGCTAAGGGATCCGACTGGAAGTCCGGATCGCAAGTGTCCTCTAAAGCTGTCCTATAGAAAGTATCTAAGCAGGCCTCCTCCTCGTCCTCTATAAATTTTCAACAGGTCCAATCAGGACGGGAACGAGCACATATCTCTCAAAATAGTTCATAACAGGTTAGGAGTATAAAGCATGCAATAAAGTAAAATACAGGAAATGCTGGAAAGGAAGTACATGAAAATAGAAGATATTTTGTAACTGAAAGTAAATACATGATAAGTAAAGACTGTAAGTGGCTAAGTGATTTAGAGTACAATATGGTTATGTAAACGGCTTAGGAGCACATGATACAACTAAGAAGCACATAAATACCTACTGGGGATAATGATCACGTAACCAATTCTACTCACCCTGCCCCAATCAATACACAAGAATCCATTCAAGTTACGTTATTGGCACATGAATACAGCTAAAGATACATGAACTCATGTAATGAGTACTACATGAGGCACATGATAGTACATGAAAGCATATGAGAACATGTAAATGTATGAACTAGTACGAGTACAAGGAGTACCTGATGCATATGATAAAGTACATGAACATGAAATACCCGATGCACCCGTAGAAGGATAACATCTCAGAAAAGGATCCATATAGTACTAATCCGTGAAGATACGTGTCAGCATCAAGTAAAGTATTTTAGAGCAAGAATATAGTCCAGACAGGTATAAAAAGATCAGAGAATGTACTCGCCTGCTATCTGAATGTCCAAAATGAAAGTACTGTCCGAGGAGTGGTGTCTGGTTCCTATTTAGAACAGTACAAGTCACAACAAGTCCAGAATGGTAATAAGATGCACTACAATGCATTCTACATGAATCTAGGTCAATCTACGCCAAAGTCAACTCTTGGTCAACTCTGGTCAACCCTAGAAGTCAAACTAGGTCAAACCTAAGTCAAACAAGTCTATACTAGTCTAACTAGTCTATTTTAGGTCTAACAAGGCTCTACAAGTCCAATCTAGACTCTATACTGGCATTCAAGCCACCCATAGGCTAAGAGCCCTAGTATAGGCTATTAGACAATTCCATGCCTAAAACCAAACCACAAATCACATGACCATATGTCTATATATATCTAATATAATACACATATTAACATATAGGCTACCTATATGTATACCACACATACATTTAATATAATATATATAATAGTACACACATTATATAATATATGGATATATATATATATACATCTCAAATTATATATATATACCTTCACATATATGTAGAGAATAGGAAGACACATGTGCTCATGTGTCAAGTGTGTATGTATGAGTGTTATTTGTGTGAAGGAAAGTAGAGTGTGTGTAAACCTGTGAAAACAGTGAGTGATCTAAACATGAGAGTGTAGAGCATGAGAGTGTCAATAGTGTGTGTATAATACAAAACAATATGGCATGGTATAGTGTCTATGGGAAATCAGTCCTAGGTAATAGAAATAGAAAATCCGTGACCAATGTTGGGAAAAATAGGTATTCAGTGAGTTACTAGAGGAATCAGTGCACTACTATTGGAAATCAGGAAATACTAGAAAAACAGTGAAGGGAAACTGGAGTTACATGACAGGTTTTATCAAGAATCAAATAGTGATATATATGGAAATAAAACTGGAATTAGTGATAGTAGGAACTGAACTACATCTCAGGGAATAGGAATTCCGGGAGAACAGTCCCTAATAACTGTCACGACCGCCCGAATAATCCAATACGAGTTGGACACGCCCAGCCTTCGTCGATGGACACGACGAAGTAAGCTGTACATACTAAGAAAACTCCAAGTCACAATGTAATGTAAACCAACACAGCTTTTATAACGTTCCCAGAAAATCACCAAAATCCATCAAGTCTTTAATAAAAAATTAGCCGGAGACAAATCCGGTCAAATAAAATAATATACAATAATGAATATCCAAGATACAATCTCCAGAAAAATAAACTAAAAATGAAAGCTGCAATATCCAAGCAATCACAAGCTCCATGTAATCTCCCACTCACTTGCAACGTATCCTGTCAGGAAAAGGCAAAGTACAACCCTGACCAGACAATATACAATGTAGTCTGTAATCTAGAGTACAAGGGAAACAAGAATACTAGAACATGAAATAAAACTGCGGTACCAGAGATGAAACGTAAAAAACTGCAGGCAATGGACGACAATCAATATGCTAGACAATGAACACGGCTATCAATGTACAAGGCAATGAATCACGACAATCAATATGCAATTGCGATAATTTTGAAATATTAAAACTAATGTGTGACCGGCTTAGGAGCAATCAATCAATGAGTAAATGAGTCAATCAATTCTACAAGGTACGGCTTCATCATACGTGAATTGTACGATTAGGCTATCCATAATTACCTATGTTGGATGTGGTCACACAAAAGCTAATATTTCCCCAATCCCTGCAATAAACAATGACTCACAAGCAATGAACAATGGTACAAGACAATCGTGTGTATCTCGTGTCCGATATGAGAACATGGCACATGAGGTAAGACAGAAAACAAGGTACAAGTCAAGTCAGTGTACTTGTCTCGGTTTGGTTGCACGAGAGTAGTACTGCATGGTTGTAAATCACCTATTATAATATTTGTACAATTTATTAGGGTTTTGAAATAATGACATTAACCAATCTAAGTTATTTCTAACCATAATCTAATCTATTTACATATGAAAATAGTTTTAATAACCTTTAAAATAGTTTTAGTCACAAATACTTTTATAAGAAATTATTAATTTATCAATTGGTAATAAGGAAAAATAATTAATAATATTCAATTTTTAACTAATAATAATTTTATATACAATATTTAGAATCATACTTACTAGAAATTATACCAGCAAAACATATTTAAGTAACATTTGTTAATATAATAAACTACAAGAAATTTTATTATTAAATAACTAGTAAAATTTATTAGATACTATTAAAGTATGATAATAACAATTTAGCAAATATATCTAGCTTAGTCAAATATTTAATATTAATATTTTTGAAATCTTGTTAAACATTTTAATAATTCTATATATACTATAATGACAAATCATACAATGATAAATAATATACTCATCAACCCAACCAACTACCCACTGCTTCTAAAATCTTAACAAAATTTATTAAAATAAAACAGGACCAAGCCTATTTATTCTGGCCCAAAACCCGGTCTAGCCCAGCCTGAATCAAACAACAGAATTTATCTAAACTAAAAATGGATTCAGACCAGCCTCTAGGCCTGGAAACCTAGCCCACAACTAATTAACTGTTAAATATTTAATTGAACAACAATTTAAACTTTAATTCCTACTCGGCCTTATACTCAGCCCATATCCAACAGCCAAATATCTACTTGCCTACAAGACCCGGCCCACCCTTAACTATTCATAAAACTTAGAATCTTCTCTCTCCTCAACCCATATACTCAACCGACCAGAGACCAAACCATTCCCACGAATTTTTTCAGAACCCAGCCGAACATTCGAGAGTCACCACTCGCCTCTTCGCCTTCCTCCAGCCTTCGTCTTCCTCCTCCGTCTTCTTCAACCCCAAGCTCGTCTGAACCCTAAAACCCTTCCATGGCCGAAACCCTAGCCATGCTTCTCTCTCTTCTTCACAGCTCAAAAACCCTAAGCCAGTCCAACTCTCCTTCCCCAACCAGCAGACTTACTCGCTTGAACCCTAACCCTGGTAGATCCCGCCATGGCCTAACCCTAGACGAAAACTCAGTCGACTAGCTTAGCCCACAACCCATCGTCTTCTTCCTCCTTAGTCTCAGCCGAGTGAAACCCTAACCCTAAAGGTTTCCTCCCCGGTTGACTCTTCTCTTCCTTCTGCTCCCAAACCACAAAACCCTAACTATGGTCTGAAACCCTAACCTCAAATAAAACCCTAGATCTAGAAACAAGAGGACCAAAAGGAAGAACGAGAAGGGATTCGAGTAGATGGGGTCAAAACTCACCCTCAGCTGTGATGGGGACGTCGATCCTCGGCTCCAGCGCTCTGGACGACGTAGACGACGGTCGACGTTCAGATCCCCGGCGACAGCTGCCCGCGGTTGGCAGTGACTGAGCAGATCCGGCCACTGGACGGCGGATCCTGACGACGAGGCACTGCGGTGGTTGAGCAGATCCGTGTTCGGCGACGACGAGCTCCTCGGAAGGCGGTCGTAAGCTAAGGGCGACGCTCTGGTCACCGATGGCGGTAGGCCATTGCCCTAGGCATCGGCGCAGAAATCGAAAGGGAACACAGCTTCCAAGGCGGCGCAGTCTCTATGGAAGCACAGTAGTCGAGGTGGTGCTATCTGGCGGTGGCACAGGAATCGATGAGCGCGGTCGCCGAGAAGAGCAGCAGTCGAGGTGGTACTGGCTCCAAGGCGGCGGTCGACGAAGGACTTCGACGACTTCTCGACCGAGGATGGTCGGGGAGATGGCCGTGCTCGGCGGTGCTCGGTCCTCGAACAGAAGAGGAGAGAGAAAAGAGAGAAAATATGTGTTGACGTGTCAGAGAGAGAGAGAAGACTGACAGTGTGTCAAAATTGCATAGAATTATGTGCCCATTTATATTAAAAAT
Organism: Iris pallida; assembly: GCA_029216955.1. Taxonomy (NCBI): domain Eukaryota; kingdom Viridiplantae; phylum Streptophyta; class Magnoliopsida; order Asparagales; family Iridaceae; genus Iris; species Iris pallida. The sequence goes on from JANAVB010017787.1 coordinate 49,266, forward strand.
AACTGAATGTGTGTGTGCGTGTACAGTAGAGACAATGGCAGTACTGTAAATTAGTGTAGATCTGGGGATATTAGCATAGTGGCAATGGCAGTAATTAGGACTAGATCTGAGGCTGAATAATAGTCATTGTAACAGAATTTCAAATTCAAAACAATCTTTTAAACAGCTTTTTCAAATAAAAAGGTTCCAACAGATTCCAAAATCAAATATTCCCTCCAATAATAAAAATAGTTTTAAACAAATTTCAAACTATAAAACTGTTTCAATATATTTTTCAAATCCGAATATTCAAACACATTTTCAATTTCAAAATATCTAACAAATTTTAAAACAGAATATACTAGCCTAATAACAGAATTAGTTATTAAATAATTACTCAATAACTAACTTATAGCTATCAATTAATTTACAAAAGTTAGTCAATAAAATCATAGCTGTCACACATATTAATTACGAAAATAATTATTAGCAAATCCTTTTTAACAATTCAAAAGATTACTTTTCTACTTAATATTACAGTAAGAAAACAATAATAATTTCTAAAATCAAATTATGTAGGACTTCAAAAGAATTAATATACAAAATACTAGAAAATTCATTAATAGTAAAAATTCCTATTACTCAATTTATTCAATCGAAATTAGGTTTTCGTAAGAAAACAATATTAAATCCAAAGAAAATTAGAAAAATCTCAAAATTTACCAAATATGATTTAGGGAGTTACAATAACACAACTCAGTGAAGTGTTATGTGGTTTGCAAACAGTGTACATGTGTTTAAGGAAACAGGGAATGTTGCATTAAGAAAGGAATCAACTCAAATAAAGAATGAACTATTTGACAGTTTTAAAAATAAATCCCAGATTTTGGAAAGGAAAAGAACATGACAGTGTATAGGGATGAATGAATCTCAGGTTAGGAAATGAAAACAGTATAAAAAGAAATGGAAATCAGTTCAGGTTTTCAGAGATTTCATTCTCAGTTTAATAGCATTTCGAAACCCACACATTGCCAAATCCCATTCACAAATAAAAGCCTATTTCGATGTAATATGAAACTAAACATGAACAATAATATGTGGGTAACATTTAACAGTGAAAAACATTACTTAAAATAGGATTTAATATGTTCAGGAAACCTGAAAACCCAATGTATCAGAACAGTATCAGAAAACATGCAGTCAATCCCAATTTTGAATCCAATTCCTCATCAACAACCTAACTAATTATGTAAACTAATTTATTATAGATAATTAGACATGTTAGGATCTAAATTAGCAAATAATAACATGTATTAAACATTAATCAACTGAATGTAACAGAGAACCAAAATAATACACTGGTACGCACAGTAATTTCCTATGCACGCGGTACCGTGTCCGACACGACACGAGAGTTCGTGTAACTTGACACACGTGGTGTCAGTCACTGCCTCTTCGTGTGTGTCCAAAATCACGTGTCAACGTGTCGTGTCTACGGTACAAATGGCCCCGAGCAGCAGGGGAGCGACACAGCTCGCGCTCGCGTGGTGCACCGCATTTTCCCTTGTCCGTTGCGATACGACACGACACCAATGACAACTCAGAACACCAAAAACCCATAAGCAACCCTAAACCCTAATTTCCTATTCAGAAATATTTAGAAAAAATCGAAATGCCCTTTCGGGCATTTCATCAAACACATTAATGTTCCACTGATACGTGTCCGATACGGACACGTATTGGACACGAATCCTAGGGTTAGCTATACCTACAGTTAGGGTAGGCCTAGGACTTCCTAAATATGCAATAAAAACAACATTTCATGACGTAGATTCGTAATTACCTATAGGCTTGCAAAGTTTCAAAAAGCCCCAAATGAGAGTGGATCCTCAAGCCACCAAACTCCTTCAAATTATCCACACTCTGAAATTCCTCAATACAAACAAAGTAGAATAAATTTAGAGCCTATTGCAATTGGTTTGGATGGAAAAGGAAATAAATAGGATTTTCTATGAATTATTGAAGATGGAGACTTACCTCTTTCTTAAACTTAAAAAATTTCTAAAGGAAGCTAGCCCTAATTTCTAGGAGGCATTAAATAGATGGGGGAATCCCTAAGCTAGGTGTGGCCGACCAAGGGAGTTGGGATAGGGTTAGGTTACATGGTGGTCTATGGGCCTCTATAGGCCTAAGTCATAATCATGACTTGTGAAACCACAAGCCATTAACTAGCCTAATCAAATCCTAATCTCTCCAATAATTTCTTGGTTAAATACACTAACTTAGGTCAAGCTAGGGTTACACACCCTAACCAAGTAGTCATGACCTAGGTTAGCTTCTAGGACAGTCTCCTAAGTCGTCCTGAGTCTAAGTCAAAAGTAGCACCAAATCAATTATACTAAAAATCACTTAAAAAATTCTAATAATTATAATTAATACAAAATAATTCCAAATAATTTCCAAAATTTTAAAAATGACCAAAATACCCTCAAGCTAGAAATGTGGTAGTGACAGATAGCCATCCCACATATGGTCAGTGTGTGATGTGTCAGATTATCCCTAGCCGTTTACATATCGATCTCAGTATTTAAAACACACTGTGAGTATTGTCAAGAATCTTTACTAGAATCACAACAAGAATCTTACTGGAATCATCACAAGAACCGTTAAAGAATCTTCCTACTTGAATCATTGATTGGAATCACACTTGACATATATTGTACCACTGGACTCATATCACATATTCTAGTTCATCTAGCTTTTATTTACAGTCGTCATTGACATGATATTCTGTTTCACAGCTTTACTTTCCTTGTTTCTTACTATTATTTTACATCTTAAACTGTCTCGAACTCCATACTTCATCAATATTGTCTATAATTATTTTATAGTCTTTGTCATTTACTTGGATTTACTTGATGAGATGTATTCGTTCCTGTCCTAACTGGACCTGTTGAAAATATTACAGATGTTAGTCTTGAGGATGCATGCCCACTCACTATGAATCTGGATAGGGATTAGCTACCTTTGGCCCCGACTCTCAAGAGTTATCGGCGACTAGTTTAGTAGACTATTTTAGATTTCTTTACTAGAACTTGAGTTGTAGTAAATTTAAGAGTTGACTTATTTTGAGTTGTTTTGAGATACTATCATTTAATATTTTTTATTATTTTTTAGTTATAGAATTCAGTGTTATTCTATCGTGCTTAGACTGTGATTGAGTTATATTATTTCTATACTTGTCCTCAGTTCGGGGTTGAGATTTAAGACAAGTATATTATATTGCGGAGTTGGTTTAGATAGTGACCTAGAACAGCGTTCTACCACCAATTTCATGGCGTAGGTTGGGCGTTTACGTACTTGTACCCTTACACTGGATACGGGTCGTGACACATTTTTAGTGGTGGCCCATATAGGTCAGTGTCGCATTTGTACGATATCGTGGTGGTACGGCAAATTAGTTGTACTGCTAACGAGCCTGCGATAGGAACTAAGAAATAGGCATTAGCGGAGAGGTACTCAATCACAGTTAGGAAAAATTCTGATCTAACTCTAGCCATCTACATATTCTTGCTGATAAATGTCTTCTTTGAAATAAACTGTCCTCCTTTGATTATATCGCTTCTTTCTCAGTAATTGATTCTGTTTGATCTGTCTTTAGAATGGTGGAGACACGATCGTAAAGCTCTGGCCTAAGGGATACCACTGAGAGGTCTGCCACTTCTCGCCCGACTCAGCAGGACCCTGGGACTGCAGTACCTCTTGTTCCTGCTCAGGTGGAAGAGTCTACAGCTTTTGGG
>JANAVB010017788.1:0-65900 GCA_029216955.1 Iris pallida
GCCTTACTTCTATTGAAGCAAAGGTGTTGAAGGTCAGGAAGATTGGTTTCTTTACACAAAATGATGTCTATGACTGTTAAGCAACTTGAACGTCAATGGCCTTTGACGACTTTCTGTCGTCTTGCTTCCAAGAGGATGTCTTGGGAGTTAACCCCTTCTCAGGGGAGCGGTGGCAGGTGTCATCAAGATCGACTCTACCTCTGATCAAAGGGATACTTTGGCCGCCGTCGGTCTGGGCCTTCTTTTAACCTGGCGGACTCTACGTCCTGGGAGCATTTACAGTGATGTTTCCATCAATATTTTGCCTTTAGTGCTTCGACTTTTGCAAATCGCATGCTGTTGATGGAGCGATCATACCCGAAAGGTGAATTTCGGGTAGAGGGTTGGTGTCATTATTTTCCAAATAGGACAAACTGACACTCTGGATCCTGTCACAGTTTCAAACTGAAATTCGAGAGATTGGGCTGTTTGCCGCAATTCGTGCTACTCAGGCAGGCGTTGACATTACAGGCATATGTTCCTCGTGCTCCTGGAGATGTTTAACATCCAGACCGGAACTTTTTTCACTCCGGAGGGGGAGCTGGGACTTGTACTTCATGAAATGTACGAGGTGTCAAAGCTCCCTTGGGGGTCAGAACCTTATGAGGAGTACTTCCCGACCAACGAGGAGTTCCAAGTCTTAGGGGATAAAGCTGAAGAGATGATGGCCATCTTCAAAGAAGTGGCGAGTCATCATTACTATATGCAGAAAATGGATAAAAGCGGGTCGCAGCCTCATGTGACTGCCTGGAGGGATTACATCTTCAAGCAAGACAAGGAGGATCCCTCTCAGTTTACCACTCCGCCAGCGCTTTCCCGTAGCGAGGTACTTTCCGAAATGAGCAGGTTAGGTGAGAATAATCCCCAGGAACGAGGATCGACAGTCGGATGAACGCTCTTATAGCTGTTTCTGGCACCTTACTCATCGGATGTCGTCGAAAGCAGTGTTAGCTGCGTATCTGATGGTTTGGCTACAAAATTATATCTTTTCAGACGGGTCAGGCTCTGTAGAGAGGGTGACCCGGAACCTAATCCTGCCAGCTGTGAAGTTGGTTTTTGGCCGGCGCCTGGCTCTACACCCCGCGATGGTGTAACCTGCTGTGAGGTTTACGGGAATTTGCGGGAAATGTGGTTCATGATCGCGGTAGAAATGACAACTTCCCCCGTGCCGAACTGCCATTTCACTATTTAATGGGGTGGTTGATTTTACACCATCCCAATGTAATGTCCGGGCTCGGAAGAAGATCATAGGGCCGGAGATGCATTCCTCCACCGTATCCACCAGAGGAGCTGGTTACATTCTGGCGTTCCTGTTTGCAGGAAGTTTTATCCCGCCTTCAGGGATGGAAGATCACCAAAGTAGGTCCTATCTTTTTAGGTTTTGATGCCAATGAAGACTTAATGGATTCGGGTAAAGATGCCACCACTCTGCCTCCATGGAGATTCCGCTAGTTGTAAAGTATCCGGCCGTATCATTTGGTGTACCGGAACAGGAACCAGTGCTATCTGGAATCGTATTTACCAAGCCGTCTTGCACGGCAATTTGGTTATGCTCAGTTGATGTTGGATAATCCCAGTATCAACCTGGAGTATATTGGAAGCTTGCTGGATGGTGGACGAGCTTGGCATTACTACAATGCCGGATGTACTGGAGTTCGCTTTACGCTGCCCATCCTGAAATCGCGGACGTCGATTCTTTTCTCGGCCGCCAAATTTTATTGCGTTATGGCTGCCATGCCTCCTGGATATGATAGGGAGACCAGTCTTGTTGTAGGCATCCCGTTAGCGGTGACCGGGAACGTATCAGCGAGGGCTCGATCGTACCGTCCGCCAGAGGTGGGTTATCGAGGTGCCCCTGCCGTATCCCCAGGGGGTCAGGCAGAACCCTCGGTTGATCAGCCGAAAAGACGTGCGGATACAGAGGCTGGCTCTTCTGCGTCAAAAAGGCAGAAGAAGCATGTCACCGACTGTGTCGTCGGACTCAACACACACGGAGGTAAGGATGTCCTATATAGTCTAATTCTGGTTCAACATTTCGTGTGACTTATGCTTTCTTTTTGTAGGAGCCGCTCAAAAGGAGACCCCGTACCCCAAAATCTGGTGGCAGCAGGCCAAAGGAGGTGGACTCATCTGAAGAGCACATTCCGCTGATTATGATGTCTCCTATGGAGGAGAATCCAGATGATGTCGTTGTTGTGGAGACTCCGGTATCTCCAGATTATGTTAGAAGGGAAGCTGAGGATGCCAGCTTCCGAGATATGAAGGCCGCCGTGGGGACCTTGGACATCGAGGGTCCAGCAGATACGGGGCTTTCCGATGATAAGTGGGGTAGAGTTCGTCGTCTTCAGATGACGTTCTTCCAGAGATGCATGAGCCTGTTGCGGGGGCAACAGACATGATTGGAACAGAGGAGAGGATTGATTTTCCTCCTTGTCATGATGAGGGGAGATCGGCCGTAGCGTTGCCGAGCCCTACCCCATACTCACAGCGAAAGCTGAGGTGGCTGCCGACCGGGAGGTGGCGACAGATCCTGTCCCTGTAGAGGGATTTGATGATGAAAATGAGACTCGTTTGCTGGTCCTGACTCCAGGGGCGAGTCAGGAGACAAGTGTTGATCTTCCCATTCTTCCAGAGGAAATGTCCTGTACTGGCTGCTGATAGCACGTTGGGGGCTGATGAGGTAGCCACTGACGTCGGTGGTTCTTCCGAGCTTGAGAAGGGTAAGGGTTTGGTGAACCCTCTGTTGCTCCTTCTACTTGGGGTACTATATCGATGCCTCTCTCGGCTACTTCTGTTCTTTTGGCTGCTCGGGCTAGTAGACAAGCCCCTGTTGATGAAGAGCCTGTTGATGCCGAGGTTCCAACCTCGCAGGTTGAGGCCGGCGGGCCTTCTTCCGGTCTGCTACCTAGAGCAGTTCCTCCACTCCTACTATGACGCTGCAGGTGCTGGCGGATGCAAATGAATATGTAAGTTCATCATCGAGGCGGTGTATAAAACTACAGAGGGGCGTATCGGCAGTGATGGACGCCAATGGTAGCTTTGCAACGACAAAACTCTGGTACTGCCTCATATCAACCTGATCGTCTCCACCAGGGCCATGATCATATGGCCGATATTCTGGAAGCCTCGGTGGCCGAGCTGGACCAGCGGCTTTCCGAATTTCAGTATATCCAGCGAAATGATCTCTCCATCCTGATAGACACAAAAAAGGAGAAGCTGATCGCTGAGACTGAGTCCTCTTACCAGGCCACTGTGAGTGTCTGGGAACGCAAAATGGCTGAGACTGAAGCTGCAGTAGAGCGGTTGTCTCAGTCTACGCAGGAGAAGGTGGAGTTACGAGCTGCGTTGGACGCTAGTATCGCAGAAGTTGATGCCCAGATCCGCCGTCTTGAGGACCAGCGGGCCCAATTCCTATTAGATGTCGAGCGTGTCTAGGCTGAACATGTAGCATTCAAGAAGGAGGAAGCAGCTTTCACCCACCGGGCTCTTACTCTGGCTCAGCAGCGGCAGCAGTTGGATGAGAAGCATGAGGATGACACTTCTCCTGAGGCCATAGAAGCGATGCGTCAAGAAGCTGAACGCCGGGTCCTGGCGACTGTGAAGACTCGGGCGGCAGACTTGAGGCGTCGGATTGAAGAGCTTTCAGCCAACCCTGGGGATGTTTAGGGATTGTAGTCCCTTCTTTTTGTGTATTTACAACTCTTGCTGGGGAGGGTGTAATCCTTTACTATCTTTTTTTTTGAAAATAAAGAATACAAATTTTTTTGTGGTGTGTTCATTTTTGCTGTCATGAACTTGATGATTTGTGTGGACCTATTATCTTTTGTGCACCTTGGTTTTTAGGTACAGATAATAAGTTTGAGAGAACCAACATGTTTGCTCAGAGGTGATGTGGACATGGCAAATATGGAATTCAAATGATAGAATCTTTCTACTCAGAGGTGTTATGGACGTGGTAGGATGACTTTGGGGGATACGCGGAACTACTCAGAGGTAATATGGACGTGGAAGTTCTGCGATCAATGCACGCAACGCAGGGTTGTCTGTACGGGATGTTTACTCAGAGGTAATATGGACGTGGTAAACATGATGGGTAGCGTAGTCTTATGGAGTGTAAGATTTCGCTTTGTAGGGTGCAGGGGAACAACTCAGAGGTAATGTGGACGTGGTTATCCTTCTACTGGAGGATACCACGGAACAGCTGGTTTCCAGAAGCGTATGATTTTGGAAGGGAATTGTATGTGAGCCCAGATGATTGGGCCCATAGATCCCCTTATGGAAGTACATGTCTGAAAGATGTCAAGAGTAGTACTTCTTTAGGAACTTGCCATTGATGGGCATCATGAACAAGTCCCCATTGAGTTTGGCGAAGCGGTAAGCACCGTTTGAGTATACCGTCTCTATGATAAAAGGTCCTTCCCACTTGGGCTCGAACTTTCCTGGTGTCTTGTGAGTCAACACCATCGGCCTCCTAACTGCCAGAACCTGGTCGCCTACTTGGAAAGTCCTCTGCTTGACCTTCTTGTTGAAAGCCTATGATATACGGGCTTGGTAGAGTTCGATGCATTGTTGAGCTAGGAGACGCTTTTCATCAAGTGCCTCCAGTTCTTGCAGACGACGATGTTGATTATCCTCTTCTGTGAGTTGGTTTGTGATTGCTACGCGGCGTGAGGGTATCTGGATCTCGAGAGGTAGTACCGCTTCGCTTCCGTAGACCAGGGAGAATGGTGTGTTGCCCGTCGGGGTCCGTACCGTTGTGCGGTAGGCCCAAAGGCATTCGTCGAGCTTTTCGTCCTAGTCGCGTTTGTTGGATGATACGACTTTTTTGAGTAGCCTGACGATAGTCTTGTTGAACGTCTCGGCCAACCCGTTTGCTGCCAGATTGTAGGCGGTTGAGGCCACGTTTTGAATGCGATTCTTGTCATAGAATCTGCTGAAAACATGACTGATGAATTGAGGACCATTATCGTGGATGATCCTCCGGGGTACCCCAAAATAGTAGATGACATGGTGCTTGATGAAGCTGATCACCCTGGAGCTTTTCACTTCTGCCAGTGGAACTGCTTCTGCCCATTTGGAGAAGTAGTAGGTGATGGCTAGGATGAAGCGGTGTCCTCTCGATGAAGGAGGGGTGATCGATCCTACAATGTCCATGCCCCATGCTTCGAAGGGCCAAGAGGCGGCTGTAGGATGTAGCGGTTCTGACGGTGTATGGATGAAGTCCGCGTGAAGCTGGCACGCATGGCACTTCTTAGCATAGTCGACAGCGTCAGCGGCCATGGTTGGCCAGTAGTAGCCCATGCGTCGCAGTCGGTCCTGCAACTTAGGGCCAGGTTGATGGGCCCCACAGGTTCCATCGTGAGCTTCTCGAAGAGCTTCGGCTGCTTCTTCGTTGGATAAACATTGGAGGAGAAGTCCGTCGTAGGAGCGTCGGTATAGTGTTTTAGTAGTTGTATCGTAATAGAATCGAAGGGAGCGCCTCCTGACTGAGACGGCTTCTTTCGGGTCCTCTGGGAGAATTTTATAGATGGCGAAGTCGATGAACGGGAACCTCCAGTCTCGGACATTAACACCAGCACTTGTTGACATGGTATGGGCCACTCGTGAGCACAGGTTGTTTTTAGGACAGACCAAGTCTCGACCAACTACCGTGACATAGTGTTGAGTCCCGAGGGGTGCTGCCAATGAGGCTACGAGGCCAGCCAGAGTGTCAGCCTCCAGATTTTGTAAATGAGGTACATGTTCGATGAAGAACTTGGTGAAGATTGAAATGATGTTCAACGCAACTTCATGGTAAGGGATCAGATCTTCATGGCAAACTTCGTATTGCCCTCTGATCTGGTTAACGACGAGTTTTGAGTTGCCGTAGGCCTCCAGATGATTCACCCCCAGCTGTTGTGCCAACTGGAGTTCCATGATGAGTGTATTGTACTCGGTAATATTGTTGGAGTACGGCTTTGAAAGGGAGTAGGCACGCTGGATGACCAGCTGATCGGAGAGACTAAGGCTACCCCCACTCCTGCGATGATTTGGCCTTTGGGGCCTGTTCTTGAAGTGCTATCAAAAAATATCCGCCAGACGGAGCTTTCTTCAGTGACGTTTGATTCTTGGACCTCATCCGGGATGTCTTCATAGAGTCATGAGGACTCTGGGATGGGGTATGCAGCTAAAAACTCGGCCAGGGCCTGACCCTTAACGCTTTTTGTGGAACAAACACCATGTTGTATGGCGTTAGCAAGATCGCCCATGTGGCAAGCCGAGAGTTCAATGATCCTGGCTTCGTCATGAGAACTCTGAGTGGATTGACTCGGGAAATGACATGAATTGTTTGGCCCGAGACATAATGGCGAGTCTTTTGGATGGCAAATACCAAAGTCAAGCACTCCTTTTCAAGGGGTTGTACCAGTGTTCAGCCCCGATCAGTATTCTACTGAGGTAGTAGATAGCTTGCTCATAGCCTGTATCGCTGTTCTGAGCCAGCAGAGCGCCGAGGGAATGATCTATGGCACGGACGTAGAAGAGAAATGGTTTGCCGACGACGGGTGCCACCAGGACTGGTGGGCTCGTCAGGTAAGCCTTGATGTCGTCGAAAGCTTTTTGGCATTCCTCTGTCCAGACATAAGAGATTCCCTTCTTCATGAGATGGGTGAAGGGTTGACATTTTCAGGAAAGGTTTGCTATGAACCTCCGGATGTATGCCAGACGCCCCTGCAAGCCTCGAAGTTCTCAGAGGTTCTTTGGAGGATCCATGTCGAGGATGGCCTTGGTCTTCTCGGGATCGACATGAATGCCTTTCGCCGTGATAATGAAACCCAAGAACTTTCCGCTAGAAACCCCTAGGAAGGATTTAGCAGGGTTCATCTTGAGTTGATGCGCTCGCATGAGATCGAAGATTGTCTGGAGGTCTTGTAGGTGATCACCTTTGAGACGGCTCTTGACTGCGATGTCGTCAACATAGCATTCGACTGTCTTGCAAAGATGCTGACGGAAGATGGTGCTCATAGCTCGTTGGTATGTCGCACCAGCGTTCTTCAAGCCGAAGGGCATCACTGTGTAGCAGAAAACACCCTTTGGAGTCCTGAATGACGTATGTTTTGCGTCATCGGAGAACATCTTGATCTAGTTGTAGCCTGAATACCTACCCATAAAAGATATGCATTCGAAGCTACATGTGTTGTTGATCATTACATCGTTGATTGGAAGCGGGAATTCGTCCTTCGGGCAAGCAGAGTTGAGATTCCTGAAGTCAATATAGACTCGTATCTTCCCATTCTTCTTGGTGACAGGGACAACGTTGGCTACCCAATCCAGGTGTTATTCTTCACGGATGAAGCCACTGGTCAAGAGTTTGTCCACCTCCTGATCGATGGCGTTCATGATGTCAGGACGAAAGCGTCACTGTTGTTGTTTGATAGGCTTGGCATCAGGTAAGATGTTAAGCCTATGCATCGCAATCTGGGGATCAAGTCCCAGCATATCTTCGTAGCTCCAGGCGAAGACATCGATATACTCTTTAGCAAGCTGGATTAAAGATTCTCGGTCTTCTCCTTTGAGGCTTTTGCTGATGAAGATGGGTTTGGAAGAAGATCCGTCCCCAAGGTCGATCTGCTCGACTTCGTCTTCGGTGGGGGGCTCGCATAATTCAAAACGAGACTCCCACTGTTCTCCTAGGCGTTGAGCCCAGGTTCTTCTTCGAAGAATTCTGGCGTTTAGTCTTCGCCTTCATCTTCTTGAGATTATGCAGATGTCATGTTGGCTGATAGCACTCTCTTGAAGACTGAGCCGATACTAGTATCGGAATCCCAAGTTGATGCTTCAGACGAGTGAGAATGTTCTACTTCTTCTGCGTTCGAACTTTCTGGAGTTGACGGTGGCGTGACATAGCCTACCCCCCATCGAGTTCGATGGTAGTAGTCTTACGGCTTTCCTTTTTGTATTGGAAGCCGGAGAGGGAGACGTCGACCCTTGTCGTAGTTCAGGCCTTTGTTGCTTTCTAGATCGTAACCCATCTTTTGGATGAGATACTTTGCCTTGTCCGTGTACCGATAGACTTGTATTCTGCCGGTATCTGGTTCTGGCTCGAGTGGCGGGAGGTCTTGATGACGCTCAACTTTACCGAAGATGATGGATTCTTCGTCTCGATTCCACGACGGGACTACAAAATAGACCCCTTGGGACGGGACTACTCGATTTACATGATGGACGGTCGTTATTTGTGTTTGCAACGACCGTAAAGCATTATCTAATGTATACAAGGCATTCTAATGTGGAAGACTAGAATAATTAAAAGACACTCTATTATTGATGAAATACCATATTTTATCCCACGGGATTAATTGTCCAGAGAGGGTGCATCTACATCAGCAGAGATATATTTCCCTAGCTCTTCATCTGTGAGTACTGGGGTAGGATCGGGAGAGTCCACCACAGCGTTGGTCTTGGGGTCCAAGAGGACTATGTGGGCCTTCTCTGTCAGCTTGGGTTGCGGCGGCTTGCCTTTAAGACGCACCTTCAGAGGTGCCTCCACTGTGCCTCCGGTGATTGGTGCCTACCCCCGTAGTTTTGCCACAAGGGGAGCCGATGTTTGAGGCGGCTTTCCCTTGAGCCGTATCTTGAAGGGAGCTTCAGGAGCAGTTGGTGCTTTCCCAGGTAGCTTGATGTTCATGGGAGGCAACTTCTGAGGCGGTTTGCCTTTGAGTCGGATCTTCAAAGGATCGTCGGGAGTCATCTCAAGGATAGCATAAACCACCTTTGTATCCTGTAGATGTAACTCTTTTTTTTTTTGGCCGTCACGGCTCTTGTACCTTTTTTTTAATAAAATAAAGACTCTTTCTAGAAGTGAATATGGTTTTTTTGAAATATTAATTCTAGAGGTAATGTGGATGTAGCAGAGATATTTCTGGGGGGTATTCTGCTGGAGAATTTTGATGTGGACTTATTATCCATTTTATATTCAAGTTATTCGAATATAGATAATAAGTTGAATGAAGCTGCTAGTAGAGGTAATATGGACATAATAGCAGAGGATGTTCTTTATCTGACCAGAGGTAATATGGACGTGAAAAGATATGTAACATTAAATGGGAGTAGATAGTTCAGAGGTAGCATGGACATGACTATCTTTGATGAATGCTTTGCTCAGAGGTTATGTGGACGTGGTAAAACATTTGATTTTTCTGCTAGGGAAATTATTGTCGAAAAACAATTCAGAGGTAATAGGGACGTTATTTGTTTTCGTCAAACCGAGTTTGGACGGAGTCAAAAATAGATATGATTCCACTGGAGAAATATTTAGAGGACCTATTATCCAGGGAGTATTCAAGAATCTTGAAATACGGATAATAGTTAGATAGTTTTTTTTTGGAATCAGTATAAACATCGCACTGTACATTTACATGACTGAACATATGTGAAGAAAAAGAGGTTACACATAGTATTTCTTCAGGAACTTGCCATTGATAGGCATCATGAGTAAGCCACCTATCGGGCTTGGTTAGCCAGTATGCACCGTAGAATACACCAATTCTATGATGAAAGGACCTTCCCATTTAGGCTGGAATTTCCCTTTTGTTTTGTGCGTCATGACCATCGGTCTTCTCACTGCTAGGACCTGATCACCGACTTGGAAGATCCTTTCCTTCACTTTTTTATTGAAGGCTCTAGAAAGGCGTGCTTGTACAGCTCAATACGCTGCTGAGCTAACAAACATTTTTGGTATAGCGCTTCGAGCTCTTGGAGTCGCAGACGGTAGCTCTCTTTAGTAGTCAGCTCGCTGGCTAGGGCTACCCGAAGAGAATGAATCTGGATTTCTAGGAAAAGAACTGCTTCACTCCCATAAACCAGAGAGAATGGCATACTACCTGTTGAAGTCCGGACCGTTGCGCGATAGGCCCATAGACATTCACCGAGCTTCTCGTTCCGATCGCGCTTATTTGAAGACACAAACTTCTTAAAAGTTTTATGATGGTTTTGTTGAAGGCTTCTGCTAGCCCGTTAGCCGCTGGATTGTAGGCAGTAGAGGCTACATTCTGGATTCGATTCTTATCGCAGAACCGATAGAATACATAGCTTGCAAACTGTGGACCATTATCATGGATGATCCTGCGAGGTAAGCCAAAGTGGTAGATGACGTGATGTTTGATGAAACTGATTCACGTTTGACGTCTTCACTTTGGTGAGCGGTATAGCTTCCGTCCCATTTAGAGAAGTAATCGATTGTAGCTAGGATGAACCGATGTCCTTTGGAGGATGGCGGGCTGATTGGTCCTATGACATCCATACCCCAGGCTTTAAATAGCCAAGATGCTGCCGTTGGGTATAGAAACTCCGAAGGTTGATGAATGAAGTCGTCGTGGAACTGGCAAGCTCTATACTTCTTTGCATATTCAACAGCATCCGCTAACATTGTGGGCCTGAAATAACCCATTCGTTTGAGGCAATCTTGTAATTTGGGGCATGGTTGATGTGCACCACAAACTTCATCGTGAGCCTCCCGGAGTGCATGCTTGGCTTCTGTGTCTGATTAGCATCGTAACAGTAGCCCGTCGTAAGAGCGTCGGTACAGCATCTTGGTAGTTGTGTCGTAGTAAAATCTGAGGGATCGCCTTTGGATGGATACTGCTTCCTTCGGGTCGTCATGAAGGATTCCATAGACAGCTTAGTCTATAAAAGGAAATCTCTAGTCTTTAGCATCGACGTTTGTTTTCGCTGTGTAACTGTGATGAATATGCAAGGCATCTTTCACACAGGAATAGTTCTCGACCAGATACTGTGATCGACTATTGTGTATTGGTAGGAACGGTCAAGGAAGCAGCGAGATCGGCTAGAGCATCTGCTTCTATATTCTGTAGTCGAGGCACGTACTTGATGAAGAATCCAACGAAAGTAGACGCCAGCTCAATTGTTGCTCTGTGGTAGGGGATGAGATCTTTGTGGCGAACTTCATAATCCCCTCGGACCTGACTAACTATTAGCTTAGAATCGCCGTAAGCCTCTAGATAGTCAACTCCCAGTTGCTTTGCCAGTTGCAGGCCGATTAATAGGGTATTATATTCGGCCACGTTGTTGGTGCATGGTTCCATGAGAGAATATACACGGTGTACAACCAGATGATCAGGTGAGACGAGCACGACACCTACTCCAGCCACGATATTCCCTTTGGGTCCTGTTCTTGATGCATCGTCAAAGAACATTTGCCAAATAGAGTTTTTTTCAGTTGCATTGTTAGACTCCACCACTTCGTCGGGGATTTCGTCGTAGAGCTTGGATGACTCCGACACCGGATGAGTTACAAGAAAATCAGCTAATACTTGGCCTTTTACAGTATTCTGAGGAACGAAGATCATATCGTATGGAGTCAACAACATTGCCCATGTAGCTAAACGGGAATTGAGAGAACCCGGTTTAGTCATGAGCATTCTGAGAGGGTTGACTTTAGATATAAGTGGATAGTCTGCCCAGACACGTAGTGGTGTGTCTTCTGGATGGAAAATACTAGTGCAAGGCATTCCTTCTCTACCGGTATGTATCTGTGCTCGGTACCCGCCATTGTACGGCTGAGGTAGTAGATTGTCTGTTCATGGCCGCCTTCGTTCTTCTGAGCTAAGATGGCGCTAAGGGAATGATACATAGCATAAACATATAGTAAGAAGGGCTTCCCCATTATTGGAGCTACCAATACTAGAGGGCTTGTAAGATATGCCTTGATGTCGTCGAATGCACGATGACGTTGTTCAGTTCAGACGAAAGATACGCCTTTCTTCATGAGCTGAGTGAATGGTTGACACCTTCCAGAGAGGTTCGAAATGAATCGTCTGATGTAGGCTAGCCTTCCTTGTAGTCCGCGTAGCTCTTTGAGGTTTTTTGGAGGATGCATATCGAAAATAGCCTTCGTTTTCTTCGGGTCCAGATGTATACCGTTTGAAGTGGTGACGAAACCTAAGGAACTTGCCGCTAGAGACTCCCAGAAAAGACTTGGTCGGATTCATCTTGAGTTGGTGTGCATGCATTATTTCGAACACCGTTCTCAAGTCTTGGAGGTGGTTGCCATGAGACTTTTGACTGCGATATCGTCCACGTAACACTCCACGATTTTGCACAAATGATCGCAAAAAATTGTGTACATGGCTAACTGGTATGTTGTCCCTGCATTCTTCAATCCGAAGGGTATCACCGTATAGCAGTATACCACCAACGGTGTTCGAAAAGATGTGTGCTTTTCGTCGTCAAGGAACATCTTGATCTGGTTGTAGCCTAAGAACCCATCCATGAAAGACATCCGCTCGAAGCCGCAAGTATTGTTGATCATTATGTCAGTGATCGGTAGAGGAAACTCGTCTTTCGGGCATGCAGAGTTCAAATCATGGTAGTCGATACAGACTCGAACTTTACCGTTCTTTTTTATGACTAGAACGATGTTGGCAACCCAGTCTGGGTGTTGTTCCTTACGAATGAATCCACTGGCAATGAGCTTCTTGACTTCATTCTCGATGGCTTCCATGACGTCTGGATAGGCATCACTGGCTTAGCTTTAGACGAAATGTTCAGGCGATGCATAGCGACTTTAGGGTCCAAGCCTGGCATGTCTTCATAGCTCTACGCGAAGACGTCGATGTATTCTCTTATAAGCTGTATAAGAGATTGGCGTTCATCACCAGATAGGCTTTTGCTGATGAAGATTGGTTTGAAGGATGCTTGATCTCCTAGATTGACTTGGATGACTTCGTCTTCGGTAGGTGGTTCCCATTGTTCGAAGCGCAGCTCCCACCTGGTGTCCATCTTTTGAGCCCATTGTTCGAGTTCGTTTGATTAGACATTGTCTATAATTTGGTCGGCAGAAACCATGTTGACGGATAGAGTTGCTTTGAACATATCGCCGATACTGGAGTCTGAGTCCCAGAGGGAAGAATCAGAAGAATGAGAACAACGATTTGCTTCATCATCTGATCTTTCGGGAGTTGTTGGAGGAGAGACATAGCCCAAACCAACGCCGCTTCGTTGATAGTAGTTCTCGGGTTTACCGGAGGGAGCAAAGTGTCGTATTGGCAACCATCGTCCTCGACCGTAATTTAGCCCTTTAGTCGCTTTTGATGTCATATCCCATGTTCTGGATGATATTCTTGGCCTGCCAACTATACCAAAAAAGTTGCATTTTCCCAGAGTCATAGTCGGCTTCTGTGTTGTGCTTAGGGAGAAGTAGAGTCTGGAACGAACTTTTCTCGCCAATTATATGACCGAATATGATTAGCTCTTCATCTTTCTTTCTGGCTAGAACGATGAAGTAGAGGATATCTTCAGGGATAAATTTTTTCCCGCAGGTGAGGTGTTGTGACCGACATGCAGAGGTATGGTCCTATGCCGTTCTCTTGAGCGTATATCGTATCTATGTAGTGGTTTACAGATTGATAGACATCGGAGTAATTCAAAGATAAACCTTTACTAAGGAAATACGCAAGTTCTTCTTCAGGGATAACTTCATCCGCCGAAAGTACATTATTATGAGTATTAATATACTCATTGAGAGGATCATCATCTGGAAGAGGAGCCACAGTCTTGGCCGAGTTTACCACGTAGGGTAATTTTTCAGGATTGGGGGGACGGGCGTCAGTAGGTTCCTCCTGGGGTATTGTTGAAAGTGATGGTCAGTAGCTTAACCTTGTCAGGGTTCTTCTTTTTCACCCAGATTGTGAGAGGCTTCGGAGTACTTTTTGGAGTAGTACGTCCTTTGACTCGGATAATCAGGGGACTATTGGAGGATGGACTTGCTTCAGCTTCATTGTCGTCATCCTTGGAGGGTTAAGTTTGGTAAAGTACCGAATCTCCATAGTAAGCTTCGATGTCCTCGAAAGAATCGACATCGGCAAACTCCGTCTTTACGACACCGTCGTTGTTGACGTACTTGAAGCACTGGTGAATTGTGGAAGGAACGATCATATTCTCGTGTATCCATGGACGTCCCAACAAGACGTTGTAGGATACATTAGCATCGATCACATAGAAGAAAACCTCCGTTCGGAGATCACCAATCTGGCATTTGAGACGGATCATGCCCAGCGGATGGCTTCGACCAGCATTGAAAGCCATGATAGTTGTGTTGGTTGTGGATAGCTTATGCAGAGGGATTCCCAGAATTTGAAGCAAATTTCTAGGAATGATGCTGAGGGGGGATCCTGGATCGATGTGTATACGGTCTACCTTGATCGCCCCGATATACCCTGTATAGTACAGGGGTCTATCATGATGATTATTTTTGAGTAGCATGTCCTCCTGTGAGAAGGTAATATTGGGCACCACTTCCATAGTACTGTGGCAGTTGGGACAGAAGACATGATCTTCAGCGGGGGCTTTGACTTCAGTGAGATAAGAGTCGACGTGTAGTAATGCCTCACTTAAGGCCTTCCATGTTTCTTTAGAGAGTTACAATAGATTGAACAGAGACAACCTGGCAGGTGTATTGGCTAGCTGAGCCAGTATGTCAAAGTTATAGGACCGATCCATGCCTTCAGGAGCTGGAGCCTTTAGAGATTTGTCAAGCCGCGTCTCCTTCTGCTTGGATTTGTCCGTGGTTTGATGCTTGGACGGGCCGACTTCTGAAATTGTGGGGGCAGCAGGAACTTGAGAAGGTACTACTTCTTCTTGTGCGGGATCGTACGTCCGAAGATAAGTCTTCTCCGATCGCGTCTCGCCAGATAGAACCTCATAGATGGGGGAGGATACCATATGGCATGGCTTGAATTTCTTGCCCCTTCTTGCTTTGGGAGGTGCTACCCCGTGCGTCACTTCTTGGACAAGGTCCGGGTGGACCCACATGATCTCACCACGTTTAGTTGTGAGTGCGACCAAGGTCAAGTTGCGAGCTGGTGGTATGTTGACGACTTCTATCATCGCCTTGGGGATCGGGACCACGCCGCCTGGGACTTCTGTAGAAAGAAAGTCGCCAAACTGAAGAGAGATCATGTTAGCAGATACGACCTTGTCTTCAGCTTCGAGGTTGATCACTTGGATGTCGATAAGCTGTTGTATGCTCTTCTTCAGGATGATGCAGTCCTTGGTGGAGTGATTCACGTACTGTTGATAGAGACAGTACTTGGGATCATTGAGTTGGCTCACCTCTACAGGACGTCGTGGTGGAGGAAATATCAGCTTATTATCCTTTGTCAATGTGTGAAAGATGGTAATGACATCATCTTCGTCGAAGGAGAAGGTCTCCTTAGGCTTGTTGGAGGTGCCCTGAGAATTGGAAGCTCCTTTGGATGTGTCGACTTTCATGACTTCTTTTCCTTTACCCCCCACGAACAAGGATAGTTTGAGGATGCTTGTCCTTGTCTTCAGATTTAGATGTCTTCAACCCCAGTAGTTCCAAGTTAGGAACGTCATTTTCAGCAACATCAGCGGCCCCAATGAAAGCGGGCCATGTATCATACTTATGTATACCTAGACAAAACTTTGCTGTAGGAAGGAAGTTATATCGACAAGTATCCATAAGTTCTAAGTCTGGTATGCCGAAGGGCATCTTCAGTGCTAGCCGCCTGAAGCGTTCGATGAAGGCGATGACAGACTCAGTCCTCCTTTGCTTGGTCTCGATGAGGGTGGACATACTAACATGCATGCCGCTCTCGTAAAACCTGTTGAGGAACAACCTCTCCAAGTCTTTGAATGAATTGATACACCCGTCAGGCAGACAGTAGAACCATTTGAAGGCTACCCCCTGCAAGGTGCTAATAAACAGCTTTGACAGGAACGGATCATCTCTAGGCAAGTGCAGAGACTGCGTGTTGAAGTACGTCATGTGCTGAGGAGGAGAAGTCAAACCGTCAAATGAGTTCAGCGTCAGCGGCTTGTAATTAGGAGGGCAAGTAGCGTTCTCCTATTCAGGGGGATACGGTTGAGATATCCCCATCTTCTGAAGCTCGTCTTTGTGTGAGATGGTGTCGAGGGGAGCGACCAAGGAATCAATTGCATCCTGTTGATTGAGCAGGTGTTAGGAAACGGCGACTGAATGGTTGTCAGACGTTGTTGGCGAAGGACCACCCCCGGCATTTGCAAGATTTAGAGGAGGCACAACGGAATGATACTTCTTTTGTAGTGAAGGAGGGTTGTTGCTGTGAGCCGAACTAACGTGGGTCGAGATGTTTTGTTGAGGTAGAGGAACAGCCCCCGCAGCTTGAACTGCCATGATACTGGTAAGCATATCAGTGATGTTGGTGAATGCTGTTTCGTGACCCTCTAGTCATTTGCTAGTCTGATCACTGGCTTCTTCAGATCTTTCTCCATCTGCCATGTATATAGATAGCATACAAGGATGAACAGAGAAAGCAGTGCAACTGGTGCTGGTACTGTCTGCCTCCGAGTGGATAAGTCCTTCATCTTCAGGTAGAGGAGGTAGATAGTCGCCATCGGATTCTGAGGGATCATCGTCCTCTGGAAGGCTACCCTCAGTGTGGGGGTCATCTGCTTCAAATTCTGAGGGAATGCTACCCCCGGCTTAGGAATCTTCGTCGGCCATACGAAATCTTGCCTTTGATCGAGTGCCCATATAGACTCCATTGGATGTGACAGCCTGTTGGCCATCTCTTGGTAGACTTCTCCTTCTTCTTCTCGCGGAGCTAAGAGAGAAAGTTGGGTTCGTAGTCCACCGTCTTTGATTAGGGCTTCCGTAAGGGGGACCCCATGAAGCCATGTTGGATGAAACACATAGTGGCTTCTCGTCGTCAGAGAAGTATAGCCGTCGAAACACGGACTTTCTCTAAGGTACTATTGTTGCTTTGGAGCAACAACAGTTGATAACAATACTGGTGCGCGGAAGCGCACTATGAATTTTTGTGTTCTCCCTCGCTTTATGCTTATCATTTATCATGTCGCGTAAGTCAGCGGAAGGGAGTTTTGCCTTACAACCCATGTTGCATGCATCGTCGAGCTTTGCATGCGGGTTCATAAGGAGAGTAGGCGCGTCCAGACTTAGTTCATGTGCAGGGGCAACCCCCATACCTAAGTTCTGTGATGTCCTTGAAGACAGCCCCGTGCTATACGCGTTGGGGCCTATCTTTTTGCTGTGGGCGCATAGGTCTTGGAGACTGGCCTTGGATGCATGCTCCTTGACAGCATGTCTGAGCCTCCTTGATGTGGGCGCATAGTATGGATCCAGAGAGCCTGGGCTTATAGCCTTGGGCACATGGCTCTGGATGCCCAGCCTGTTGAAGACAGAAGTGTTCTGGTTGGGGCTATACGCCCAAACACTCCCTTGGGCGCATGGCCTTGGGCGCATTCCTGGTGGAGCAGCGCTGTTTTCTTCCAGTTTGGTCTCCTTCATTTGTGAGCCTCCTCGGGTTCGGCCAGAGTGTCGTACACCCCGATTCTTAGCATCGTAGTATTTTCGTTTTCCAAGTCTCGGGTGTTGAACACCCTGTTGTTGGTTGTACAAGGAAGAAGTCACTGGGCTAGTAGAGCCCGAAATGGTGTGAGCCTTCTCCATTTTAGGAACTTCTGTGGCAGAATCATGCACCCATGTGACAGAGTCCTCCAGCTCCATATCTGCTATGACACTAGCAGGATATGCACAGCGAGCCTTCGGAAGCCAAGTCTTACGAGACTTGTTTTGCTTCGCTAATTTTGAGGGAGTAGAGCCGTCCCTTGAGAGCATCTCTTCGAACGCTTGCTGATCGAACTTTACGATCAGCATCTTCTGAGTACTTCCTATTTTGTCAGTATCATATTGCGTCACCACCTTCTCGTCAGAGGAAAAGGTAGTCCCCAGCAGAGTCGCCATTTTTGTGGACACACACAAAAAAGAAGAAGAAAATACTATCTTTTCTTTTATTGGTGTAAGGCACCACAAATCGAGTACGCCTGAGAGATCCTGCGCTGAGGATCCCAGAGTACAAAAAAGAATTCTGGAGAATAGAACGATGGAGATCGAGCGGCAGTTGCTCTTTTACTCCGTTGACACTCCGATTACAAAAGTAGGAGAAACCCTAAGAAAATTGCTAACTCTCGGCTCACTGGCAAGAAGTACAGCAATTTGGCTCTTGAAAATGCTCTCCATTCTGTCTTTTGAAGAGTGATGAGGCCCCCCTTTATAGTCGTTCTTGAGCTGGAATGATGTTATGCGCCCACATAAAGAAACACGCTAGTTTTTATATGGGCACATAGTCCTGCTTTGGGCGCATAGGATGTAGGCGCATTCAGGCTGCAAGATCGTGGGTTGGTCGTGGTATTGACGTGGCCGCATGCTTCGGTACACGACTGCTCATGGAGACTGACGTGGCCGTGTGCTTCGGTGCACGTTTTGATCATGACTTTGACTAAGTCAGGCTTGGGCGTATAGCCATGTCTCAGGCTATGCGCCCTCCTTTCGAAGGAGCTAGTCTTGGGCGCATGAAGCTTCACTGATTGGGCGCGTGGAGCTACACTGACTGGGAGCATGTAGCTCCACTGACTGGGCGCATGGAGCTACACTGACTTGGACGCATGGGGCTTCATTTGCTGAATTTTTTCATGCTTCTACAATTACTTAGTATATTGTTCTCCATTCGGAGCATATTCTAGATTGTCTTAGATGTTGGACCTAGGACAGCATTCTACCATCGACACTGCGACGCAGGCTGGACGTACCCACTTCTCGTGCCCTTACACGGGGTGCCGGTCGTGACAGTATGTGCCTTTGTGATGTTTCGCAGGTGCTCTATCCAAGGCCATGTTTTACTCTTTTCTTCCGAGGTGATTGCACTTGGATTGCCTTCGCGTCGCTCGACAAATTCATCTGTTATATATTTATTCTCTTTTTAGTTGGTAATGGATTTATCTCCGCCCAAAAATTTATAAATGACAATTCCTGAGTTGATTTATAAATTATTCTTTTATATTTGTGGATGAGATTTAGTGTGTCATAGTTTAATGCATTTTATAGCTTATGTATACATACGAGGATTCCACATATTGGAGTATGCTTCGTATGTATACAGCTAGCATGTACATAGTCCTAAGTAATTTTGGGACTGGGAGGCTAGATGATTTGTACATGATCATTTACAATAGGGTTCTTGGCCTTAGCAGAAAGCTTGGTAAGGTTGATAACCAGAGGAGGAGAAGGAGAAGGAGGAGGCTTGTTACGACGAAGGTCGATAACAAGAGGCTCAAAAGAGGTAAGCTTCTTTTGTTCCGTCTTTTCAGCAGGAGGATGCTTAGCATGAGAAGAAAGATGAATGGTCAAGGTCCGAGAGAACGAAGGACGAGAAGTACGTCCTTTTTTCGGAATCACAAGGACATCATCTGGGGTATCCCTCTTTGTACATTCGAAAATTAGTACAATATGCTTCGATACCCTGGAAGGGGTTAAGATCAGCTAACTCCTTTTGGACCTCTCCATTGACATCCACATATTGAAGCATTGATGAAGAGTTGATAGCACGATATTACGCTCATGTAGAAATGGTCTTCACAGCAAGGCATTATAGGAGCCATGGTTGTCGATCACATAGAAGGTGATCTTTGTACGGAGATTGCCAATTTGTACTTTCAGGCAAATCTTCTTCAGGGGTTCACTTCTACCAGAATCCAGAATCCAGGATCTTTGTACTTTGGCATAATACTGAGTGCAGACCCATTATCGATCAGGATACAGTCAACCTTCATTGTATCGACATATCCTATAAAATAGAGACGTCGGTCATGTCGATTGTCTCCTAGCAGCATATCATCTTGTGTAAAGGTGATGTTGGGCATCAACTCCATCACACTATGACAATGAAAGCAGGTCACAGGCTCCTCCTCTGGCTTCTTAAGGAGTGTCAAAAAGTGTCGGCTTGCATCAAAGCTTTACTCAATATTTTTCGAGTTTTCCTTGAGAGACGCATGAGTTCAAAGATTAATAACCTTGCTAGAGTATTAGCCAGTTGAGCCAATATATCAAAGTTATAAGGCTTCTTAAGTACAAGTAGTAGAGTCTTCTTTAATACATTATCGAAGCAAACTGGTTGTTTTTCTTTGTCGGTCATCGTCGGTTTGGGAGGAGTTGGTTCTACTGGAGGCGATGAAGCTGATGGAACATTAACAGCAGGAGAAGATGATGCTGGAGGAGCCTCCGAAGATGAAGCAGGGCTCTCTTGACCTTCTGAATAATCTCTCAGGTAAAGTTTCCCAGACCTTGTACCATTAAGGCTTCTTCTTCGGATATAGATTCGAAGGATACCATATTGCAACTCTTTGTCTGTATCTCGCTTTTGGAAGACTTCATTTGACAAGATGAAGAGTCTGTCCAGAAATCCAAACCAACACGAGATTGGTTGTGTGAAAGGCATAGAGAAAGAGGTACAAGAAATCCTTTTCCATGATTCATTCAGGCCAGGAGCCTTTTGTAGATCATATCCTATATTTTTCATGAGTTTGTAGGATTATTGACTATATAGATGGAAGGCTGGTTGGTAATTGGCCTCTAGCTTTGGCAGCGTTATCTCAGAAGAAGAAGAAGAAGAATCTGCCATCGAGGTGAAGGTAGCAGTTAAAGGTAGAAGACAGTGTTCACCCAATGAAGTCTTATGACATGACTTATATTTGGATGCTTTCTTGGACTTTGTGGATGAAGAAGGTGTTTCAAATTCAGCCATTAAATCAGGATGGATCCACATAATCTTCCTCTTATCGGTTGACAGAGGAACAAGACCATCAGTTCCTACAAGTGGGAGATCGACAATCTCCAGAGTAGCTTTCGGGATGGGTATGACTCCATCCTGCATAAGTTGAGCAGAAAAATCACTAAACTGTAGAGAAACGATGTTAGCAGTTACGGTCTTCTTGTCCTGCTGAAGAGTGATTGCGCCGGATTTGATCATCTCTTAGATATTCCCTTTGAGCACATAGCATGCTCGAGTCAGGTGTCCAATAAACATGTGATACACACAATATGTAGGATAATCAGTTTTACCTATTTTTTCTGGCCGTTTTGCGTCTGGAAGTTGAAGTTTATTTCTCTGGATCAAGCAATCAAAGATGCTCATGACTTCTTCCTCGTCAAAGGAGTATTCTTCTTTCGGACGTGGTGCCCTTTATGGTGGTGTCGTTGGAGTAGGTATTGACTGAACTATGTTGACAGCTAAAGCTTCTTTGCCTCTAACATTGATAGCCAAATTCTTTTTACCTTTGTGGTTATTATGACGCCACCACTGTTGGATACAACATGTTCATCTTTGTCAAGATTAGGCATCTAAATGCCTAATTGTTTGAACTTGTCGGCACTTTCATCTGCTGTCTTGGTATTTACTATGAAGGAAGGCCAATCCTGAAACTGTGTAGAGCCAGTCCACATGCTGATTATAGGAAACAAGTTTGATTTTCATGTGTCTATAGTCAGAGCATCTGGAGTTCCCAGAGGTATTTTGAGTGCTTCACGGCAGAATCGTTCAATAAAACGTTCAGTAGTTTTATTATGTCGTTGTTTGATTTTGATGAGGGCTGACATAGTCATGTCATTTATTTTCTCATAAAATCGTTCTAGGAATATTTGTTTGTATCCAGAAAAAAAGTTTATGCAACCGTTTGGCAAAATGCGATACCAATCATAAGTTGTACCAGCTAAGCAT
Source organism: Iris pallida (assembly GCA_029216955.1). Classification (NCBI taxonomy): domain Eukaryota; kingdom Viridiplantae; phylum Streptophyta; class Magnoliopsida; order Asparagales; family Iridaceae; genus Iris; species Iris pallida. The sequence goes on from JANAVB010017788.1 coordinate 21,612, forward strand.
CCTACGAATACTCTAGTGAGTAGAGATGGTTCGGCTGAAGTTGATCAGTCATTACTTCAAAGTGGTTGAAGTACTGGCTTGGGAATGTACTGCCATCAAATATCACAATGGTAGGAGGTTTGTATTTGGGTGGAAACTGAACTTCCTTCCACTCTATGGGATAAGGTTGTTTAATCCCAAGCTTCTGTAGGTCATCTTTCTGTTTGAAGGTTTCAAACTGAGTACACAAAAGTTTTACGGCCTCGTTAGCATCTCCCACTGGTTGTGGAGTAGTGGGCTAATTTGGTGTGTTAGAAGGAGGGACTGCATGATATGCACCACCCCCAGCACCAGACTGACTTAGAGTAGCCTGAACTGGTACTGAAGCAGTATGAGGAGACTGTACCCCCAGACCAATGTTGACGGGAGCAGATGTCATTACAGGTTCTTGGGTCGGAATTAGATTCACAACCGGTGGAACCGTGTGTTGTGCCATGATCACAGCATGCATATCTATCATCATTTCAGCCATGCTCTTCAAACTGGCCTCCAATGCAGTAATTCTCTGCTCTTGACTGTTAGAGCTAGATACGTCTTGTTCCTCATTAGTGACATATGTTGTCACTTCTCTGGCTACTGAAGAGGAACTGGTAGAAAAGATGGTCCGCTCAAAACTTTCACTGTCAGCATCCAAGTCATACAAGGAACTACCCCTAAAACAAGGGATAGGAAGGTTCCTTTGACTGAAGGAATCTTGGTCAGAGTCAGGAAGATTCTTTTGACCGATTGATTCTTGGTCAAAGGAAAGATTCCTTTGACCGATTGTTTCTCGGTCAGAAGGAAGATTCCTTTGACCGATTGTATCTCGGTCAGAAGGAAGATTCCTTTGATCGATCGTATCTCGGCTTCTTGATCTGGTGTGTCGGTAGACCCCTTCACCGGAATCACGGATCCGATCCAAGTATTGTTGACTGGGGTTGCGAGATGCGTTGTGTCTCGGACGTTTTCTACCCCCAGTGATTCGGGATGTCATGTTGACAGAAGCATACAACAATTCATCTTCGTCCACTATCACTGGTTCAAGAGTCTGAGCATAGTTCAAACGGTCGAAGACAGGCCGCTTAGCTGACTGGCAGCAACATTTGATGACTACCTCGTAGTGATGATTACAGTGATATTCTTGTTGTGGAGCTACAAGTGGATGAGACGGCCTTATGATCTTCCGCTTCTGTGCAAGAAGTTTACGGAGATCGGTTACAACGACAGGACGAGAAAAAGTCGGAGGGATATATTCCTTGATGACATTGGGAACAAGATTCCGGTTCTTGAGGTATCTTGTACCCTGAGTGTACAAGGAGGTGCTGAGATGATTGGCATAGGTAAGAGGATTCTTGACTTCAAAAGTCATCCTCTGCCGCAAATTGGCTGTGGTCGCAGGCTACTTATGCCATACAGAAATTGATTCGGACTAGCGCCTGTTGAGATAGCAGCACAAGTCAGATAGGTGCGCCACTTGTGTGTCCGTTTGTGACACCATCAGCTTGCCTTATTTGGATCTTGAGATGCGCAAGGTTGGAAAATCCTGACTTGAATTCTTTGGAGTAGGTAGAATACCTTTTTGTGCTGTGCACCCTGTTCCAGTGTGCTTAGCATGGCGCAACTGGGTAGCAGAAAGTTCATTCTGAATAGAACTTAGTCTCTTGCCAAAGATTTGATTATCTATGTCAGGATGAGTAGAGTTTCTGCCTAAAAGAGCTTTTGTATTGATTGGCGCAAGGGCGCAACCAGAAGTATTTTTTTGCCGAGTCAAGGACCGAAAAAGAATGAGAAAAAGCCAAAGGGCACTTTCCTTTTTTCTGCGCCAGGGCAGAAATAGGTGTATTCCCAGCAAGTTTCAGACTTGGGGAGGAAAAGTAATTAGCTAAAAAGTGTTTCCCCTTATTTTGTGCCAGGACAGGAATAGGCATAGCTTGCGCAGAATAAGAAAATGTCAAAGGACGCTTTCCTTTGTTCTGATTAGTAGCCTTACTAGATAGGCTGTTCTCCGAGTTCAGAACTGGAGAAGAAAAGGGTGTAGCCAAAGGGCATTCCCCTTTGTTTTGTGCCAGAGAGGCAATATGTGCAGGTTGTACAGAAGCAGTGATTGGTGTTGTTGAGGATTTGGGAGTCCATACAGGACGCACCTTGTTCTTGGTAGCCACAGTGGCGTCCCTAGCACCCCCAGCACTAATCATGGCTTCGTAGGCTATTTGGTCGACTTGTACGACCAAGGTCTTATGCGTCTTGCCGATCGACGCGGTATCACATTGTTTTGTCACTTTCTCGTCGGAGGAGAAAGTCGTCCCCAGCAGAGTCACCATTTTGTTTGTAAAAACAAAAGTTTAATTTCTACAAACTAAGAAAGAAAGAAAGTATAAGAGTACAATAATTTATGGGGAAGTACAACTATAGGAATCTAATCAAAAGGCGATCACTTTATCCCTTGGACGATGTGATATTGAAGACACAAGTCTCTGGAGAATGCAGCAGCACTATGTCAGTAGATTATGATCATTAGTGATGCTTTAGAACTGATTTAAAACTCTATTTATAGAGTTTTGAAATAATTATTTTCTGAGTTGCGCGCACTCGGTGTTGCGCGCCTTCTATCCAGTTGCACGAATGGTTACTTTAACTGCTGGTGACGTGTGGCATCATGTCAGTGAGATGTGTGTGGTCGTGGGCAGTATAGTGGATACATTCTTCAAAATTAGTGGCATGCGTGCCACGTCATCTAGCTTCTGGACAAAAAATTAATCAGGTGGCGCCAACTAGCCAGGTTGTGCCGGCGCACCTTGATAACTGGCGCCTCTGACTCAGTCTTCTATGATGTAAAAATTTCTTGCGCCCTTTGATAGCTTATGCGAGCTAGCAGTCAGCATTTAATATTGACAAAATCTTCTCGAGCGCCGCGTTGCTTGGGGTTCGAAAAGATATTCTTCGACTATTGTGATGTCAGTAATGATGGCAACCGTTACAGCTTCTCGAGGAAGCTTGCCACGTGGGACCCGCGCACCTTGATGTGGGCACAACTTGAGTCTTGTGCAAGTTAGCATCTAGGCACCACTTGATGCTGGCGCCTCCTTATGAGTGGCGCCTATTCATTTTTGAGCTTCTACAAAAGTAGTAAAAATAGACATCAACATTCAACGATCGACACAAAATCAAACTTAGCCAGACCACATCGCCTATCGTACCCATCCTTGAACTGATACAAGGCAATGCTACAATCCATTCGCGTTATGCCAAAGGCAACCATCTCATTAATCTAGTTACTAGGATCCACGTTCATGCACTTGATTCTATTTAGCCCACCAGTTTTATTTAAATGAATACACACACGCGATACACCTGTAGCTCGCATCTTATATTCGATGGCATGCGCCCTTATCTATATGAAGGTCACTAGCAATCCAAGCCATTAAGGACAATTCTGCCTCAAGATGTCCGGCTAACTTAGGATCAGGTAGCAAGACCATCCAAAGGTTTGTTTCATCCATATTACGGTGGCCTTAACCAGAAGAGGTAGCGAGCCTTACTGATCTTTCTGCAATACTTGATGTCCTCAGCATCTCAAATTACCCCTAGGAAGAACGCTCCCGGTGCCCCGGCGCATGACATTCAGGAAAAGCTTACACCCGTGCACGGGCCTATTCTCTTTGTTCGTGACCATGCAATGCACAAGGTAACAACCAATCAATCACAAGCAAAGTCTCAATTTCCATCGACGCCATACCCCAATCACCTCCGTATTGATACACAATGCCCTAACATATTGGCCGTAGGTTCCGAACACATCATTCGATATGCAAGTCATACGAATAATACTCTAAGATATCTCGCAATAGGCATTTCCGTGGCAATTGTGCCATAACTACATACTTCGATGTACGAAGTATATCTTTCAATGGTTTTGACAGTTCGATGGCATTGCGCCCCAACTGCCCTCTTCGCATAGAAATCGTATTTCATGAGCCTCGTGCACATTTGTACACCTCGATATTTTCTTTCAATGTTCTAGGCCTAATGTTCAATGATTTTCTGAGTCATGCAGTTGATGCACGTCTCGATGTTTCATTTCAATGTCCTACCATCAATACCCTATCACGACTCATGCACTTGATGTGCTTTGCCTCAATTGTTCTATTGTTAGTGTTCGACACGCACTATAACTTTGACTCGGCCGAACCTCGCACATAGAAATCACTAGAAACATAGCACGATATTCTTATTTATTAGGCATGAAGGAGTATGGGAGAAGGGTCTGAACTCGTCCACCTTATCATTCAGTCCATGGCTTCGTCGAGTCGATGCAAAACGATATGTAATTCTAAATCGATGCATTGCACGATCTATCCTCCTGACTTAGCTATATGGGCACGTCGTGATCCATCAGACTAACTGACTTGATTCGGTCTATCGCTTACTCCTCAGCTCGTTTCAAGGGACGTCGTACGCTACCTGTACATGATATCAACATAATCAATATCTCCTCATGTCATTTGAATACTTACTCGGTTTGGATCCATACCTCTTCGATTCGATCAACTCAGCGTAGTGCACCGTACGGTACGGGGCATTACATAATATACCACTCAGAACAGGGTTCATTCTCGAACCGAAGCCAACATTCAATCCACGCGTTTCTCTTGACCGCTCGAATTTTCGATCCATATGATCTACTCATCATCGATTCACTATCGTGGTTCTGTCTCTAACATTCCTATGATTTCATTAACACTTCCTGATTCTCCCTGTAGTTTCAATTGAATTCTCTCTACCATTGAGTTTGGATTGTATACATATTTAAAGCATCCTCCAAATACATTCATTTAAGCTGAGCACAATGGTAGATAATTCGAGCTAAGCTAACAGGTTCAACTTAAATCGTCAAACACAAGCCACTCCGTACTTGACTTGGTCAGATCTTAGTGTATATTCCCAAAGTTCTTCTTCTATGCAATATTCTGTAACTCGTGATCATCCCTAAATTTTTTTGCATACAACATGATTCAAAACCAAAATTCTGATTCCATAATTTTTTATCGACCATCTAACCCATGGGTTGCATCAAGTCATTGCGCATCCGATCATAACAATTCTCTGCAGCACCTTTGCGTCTAACCGTTATACATCTCTCATCAATCAGAGCCTCCACTCAACTATTCCTGAGGTCCCATCTCAATGGCATGAACCAAGTTCACGATGCCTAAGGCCCGTCACGACCATATGGTTTCGTACTCGTAACTTTTTACGTTCTCAAAACTATTCCCGTATCACGTTTGGGGCTACTCCTGCTAGGCAACTTATCCAGACACTATGCTTACATCCTCCCGACACAAGAAAACAACTTGAGTCTGACGCTAAAAGGCAACAATCTCTTCGACCCAAGGTCTCTTAGATACATTCATCTCCGATTCTCGATCGAGTATGAATCCTTTACGAAAATTTTAAATCAATCCCAACTAGTTCGTTTCGTAAACATAGATCGTTTACTTAACGTATGCGAGTCTAACCGTTACCTGAGTTAAGATCTATGACACAATCTCTAGGGTCGTTTCCCTACCTTTCTCACTTGTACATGGCACGATTTCTCACAATCGTCCATCTACATCGCTATGCTAAGCCTGTCCATCTATCTATCCCATCATCGATCAACCAAGTATATTTACGTCCTTATTCGATCGATCATTAATCTCTGACTATATCGATCTAGTCGAAGGCTACTTCGCTAAATTTTGAAACACGATATTCAATCGCCTAGACTTATCCTCAACATGCACTACATCATCATTTATCCTTGACGTAATTTCTTATGCGACTTTATTAGGGTCATCCTACGATCTCGAACATTTACTTTGATTTGGCGATCAAGTATTCTAGGGTCAGCTACCATAAAGCTGCGCTCGATAATTGTATATCATCAATGAGGGACAGTTAATACGAATCATGTTATATCCTATCTCAGAGCCAAATCAATTTTCGATGACTTCAATGGGACTCTACCAAATCTGACATAATTCTTCAATCCAAAATACATCTGTCCACCCGTGCAACTGTCGTTACTATCTGAATCACTCATGCATTACCGTCTATGATTCTAGCTAACCAATACGCATCCACAAATTGTGCTCATATTTATTCCGTACCCATCTTGATCCATTTGGTAGCACGAGGGTCGACTTCAAATTCTCAAACTTTGACTTGCATCGTATTCGCCCAAACAATACAATGTACAATATTGTTTTCATTCATCTAATAAAAGTATCCCCGATTGTCACAAATCATCTTTGATATCCCTCAATACCATCAACGATATGCATAACATAAACATCTTCCTTTCACATGAATTTTAACTCGTTGCGACTACTATCCTCATCTGAACTGAATGGATGATCAAGCCTCTCTCGCATACCCGTTTCGACACGTTTTGTCCTATTGATGTCCTATTGGTATCATGAGCGTTACTTTCAAACATTATCACCTAACTCTGATGCACATCTATCATCCAACAAGAACGTCCAACCCTTTTTTTTTGTTCATCTAGTTAGAGTATCTTCGGGTTATTGTATATCGTCTTTGATACGCCTCAATACCATCGACGATATACTTAACCTGAATACCTTCCTTTCATATAAACTCAAATTCGTTGCAATCATTATTATCATTCGAACTGAATACACATTCGCTTTTCGCACGTTCCTCAAATGAACTTTCAATCGCACTATCAAGTCTTCGCACTAACTTAATATGGACTGATCGATACAATTCCTTCCTTAACGCAAAATTGGGTTCACTATTCTCGGCCTACCATTTGACTTATACTTAGCGAATCCCCGTTCGACTCATCACCATTGATGCGAGTCTGCGCCTACTAGTTCTAACCAATTCCATCGAAGCATGTTTGCATTAATTTCTATCGTATCAATCCACTCGAGTCTCGGTGCTACCCCGTTCGTTGCGGACAAACCTACCATGATTGATAGAACTGTTTAGCCGTACCGATCGCTAAGTGGTATGGCATATACCACTCAGAAATCGAGCCTATCTTTATCGATACAAATGTTTTGATGCACTGATCGCATAAGTGGTATTGCATATACCACTCAGAATCGAGTCATTACTTGCATCAAAATTTGTACTGGTCATATACCACTCAGAAATCAAGTCACTACTCGTCATTACACTCTGCATAGGTCCGACATCTATTCGGAATTAACTATCCAGTAGCGATCCATTTCGATCCCGGATCTAGCGTTCGCTTACACGAGTTGGGTACAACAACTTGACTAACGTGCACTATCGTTCTCTCAAGTTTGGCATTCATTCAGAGCTAACCGTGCCTCGATGATCATATCGATCACAACACAACATTCGCTAACTTAAGGTTTGACTCAAAATTTTGGATATGTCAATGTTCACTTGCTCGAGTTTGCTACACAACCGAGCCGACTCGTTCCTATCACCTTATGATTTATCGATTCCATCGTTGCATCACGTGCAACAACTCACTTTCGTGCTCGAAACCATCGCTCTATTCGACGATCATTCTCATATTCATATGCCACGCAATACTTATCGACTTGTTGCACTGATGCAACGAACAACTCACGACCTACTGCACTCTGTGTAACCAATAATGTGTAATTCAGTACACTTCGTGCAACCAACGTCCCCTTATTTGTTGCACTTCGTGCAACCAACATCCCATAACTCGTTATACCTCGTGCAGCCAACGACTCATAACTCGTTGCACTTCGTGCAATAAACATTCTCCGACGGTACTTAGAGATAGCGTGATAGTCACAACATACTTGGGGCAAACATACGCAACATAACACAGACTTATTTTATGGAACATCCAGTGTAGTATCGAATAGTTTCATGAGTCATGCGATTTTGGAAGCAACTTAGAGTCAACTGATTTTGATAACAAATACTCAGGGTCAAAAAGATTCATTCATGGTCCAAAGAATAGAACTAATCTAATACAAACTTGTCATGCCCCGATTCCGAAAAATCCTTCGTTCTCGCATGATTTTACCGAAACGATCGTCCTCGCTGGGGCATGATGTCGCACGAGCCTGGAGCTGCGCTCGTGCAAGGCAAGATGACAGGTTCACATAGTATTTATCTCAAATTGATAACATTCGCAGTGGAAAAAAACAAAATATATAATAAGAACATCTTTATTGATAAATGAACATAGGTTACAAAGGTACTGAATGGCCCAACTCATGAACAATGCCAATTTGGCTTACAACACTCATGATCTCTCTAGCTCACATAGGATTACATTGTTTCATACATTATGCCTCTATATAGCCAACAAGTAGTCTTCGGCCGAACATCTCTATGTTGCAAGTCCAGACGCCAATACGGTAGCCTATCTCAAACGCTAAGGACTCTATGCCTCAGCTCGTCCAAGCCAAGCCCCACCACAAGCCGAACATGCCCTCCATCCTACAAACAATATGGTGGGAGATCAGTACTTATCCGCTCACGTACCGATCAAGACCAACTCGTCTAAACCAACACTAAGTAATTTAGTGAAGCATGCAGATTATTCAGTGACCTTTCTATTTAGCCTTTGGATCAGTTTTATGGCAATAAAAGCAGTAAAACATGTGAGCAGGTTATATGAACATGTTATATAAAAGCAGTAGAAATAGACATCAACATTCAATGATCGACCCAACAACAAACTTAGCCTGACCATGTCGCCTATCACATCCATCCTTGCACTAATACAAGGCAATGCTACAATCCAATCTTATTATGCCAAAAGCAATTATCTCATTAATCAAGGTACCAGGATCCACGTTCCTGCACTTGATTCTATTTAGCCCACCGGTTTTATCTATATGAATACACACACCTTCACATACCGAAATGAGGCGATGCATCTGCTGCCTTGCATCCGACATTCGACGGTGTGTGCCCTTGTATATATAAAGGTCATTGGCATTCCATGCCATTAAGGACATTTCTGCCTCAAGATGTCGGGCTGTCTTAGGATCGGGTAACAAGCCTGTCACGACCCGCACCCGTATTTTTTTTTTTTTAAACGGATGCGAGCGCGTCCAAGCCAGCCTACGCCGCAAAATCGGCGGTAGAACGCTGTATAGCCACAATGGTCAAAATAACAAGTAATTTAAACTTACAATATTTCCAAGTTTTACATTTGCAGAAAAATATAAACTTGTACAAATATTGGAATGACTACAACTCAACTATCTAGCTAGTCTCTAGACTTTTGTTCGCGAGTACACCCGCATCTCCCACGCTAAGTGAATCCACGGTTAACCTGAAAAATATTGGTTTCCAGTCAGGAATGGAACGAGTACAATTCACTGAATGCAGTTTCAATATATAAAAATGACTATACGACAGAGGTCAGCCTTTAGACATATGATTTGAAAAATAAAGAAAGACGAAATAAAAACAAAGGAAAACAGTGAATAAATACAAAGACAACACTCACCGACTGACTGAAGTACCTTTGATATGTGATCGGTCTCGAGATAATTATGCGACATGGTCTACACTATTTACACAGTCTAAAGTTACACGGTCTACACGAAATACTGCAATAAAGAAACACTATCTACACTGTATAAATACAATAATAATTACGGTCTATACGGTCTACAAGAAATAAATGCAATAATAATCATGATCTACATGGTCTATAAGATATAAATGCAGTAATAATCACGATCTACACGGTCTAAAGTCAGATCACACATCGTTGGTACTTCACCCTCCCGACACAACAAGGAAAAAAATCAACATAAAACTGAAATCACATATCTATCGACTAACAATGATGTATAGTAAAGATTAATACTGAAAACAAACAATAAAATGTACTCGCATGTGGTCCTTTGCTAGGTAAAACCGATAATCCAAACCACTTAGTGTGCCCCAATAGTCAAAACTCGAACAAAATTCTCCGAATGTTGAAATAAACAATACCAATGTTCTCATAATAGTCAAAATAGCTAGAATTGTCTGTCTTTAAGTCCAATTCTGGACACAGGAGCAAAACGGTAATTTCGGGTCAAAACGGTATCCGTCGTTGGACCTGTTTTGCACCGAAAAGCGTGCCAGAGTCTATGGTCTCTAAAGTCGTCAAATTATATGTCTACAAATTTGTTTTGATGATATGAACCCAACGGTATGTCCAATTTTGGATTCCGGTGGCCGTGCACAAAATCGTTCGTTGAGTCGGACCGTGGGGCCCACAAAACGGCGATCCGATCAACTGTCTCAGAATCGGACCAAACTTGTCATTCAGGACCCAAAAAATGATACGGTTCTGTTGGCGTAAGTTCCGTCTCGATCTGGCGAACGTGCACAAAGTAATTAAGAAATTTATAAAGAGGCCGATACGGTAAATTTTGATGGATACGCATCAAATTCGTCGCGCACACGCTACCAATTTGAATTCTGTCAAAGCCCACACGTCCACGAAACCATTACACACCTTTTGATGCTTTCGGTTTGTGATCACGTCGTCTGGGTTGGCGGGAGGCACGTCGTATCGAAAGTTTTTCGTAAATTTTCAGTTTTGGAAAAACAGATTTTTGACTGTTTTGGAATTCAAATTACTCTGTAAATACTTGACGAAAACAGGAACTACAAAAAGCGTTTTAAATCCCTATAGGTTGTCTATGAGATTTTTCAATTAGGTTTTCAAGTCGATCGTCGGTTAGACAGAAATCTGACTTCAAATGTGGGGTCTGCAACTATTAAAACTGTTCATTCTTGAACAGATTTTTTGCCAATTGTTAGCTTGATTTTACGATGTGTATATCGTGACCCAACTAAATCTAATTGAAGAGAATTAAACCAGGTTAGCTCGGGTTCATACCTACGAAGACGGTTTGCGAGATGATGGAACATGGGGGTCGTGGTCGTCTTGTGAAACGACTACAATTCTGTCGCTGTTGCTGTTCTGTTTCCCGCATCCGCGTGCGTGATCGGGATCCCGCGGCTGGCCGGCGGCGCACGGTGGTGGTGCGCGTGGGGAGAGGGTGCGCCCAGGTGTGGGGTCGGCGGCGTAGGTGTTAGGGTTTAATGTTCGATCAAAATCTCCAACTCCGTCTCGCGTTCTTTATATATATACGAGCGGTTCCTCTCCGGTTAGGCCGAGCTCTGTTAAGCCCCCCCAATGGGTCGGGTTTGGGGGTTTTCAGCTGAGCGGTTGTGGGGGTGGGTTTATTTGATTTGACTTCCTTTTGTTTTGTTTTGTTTTTTTTTCTTTTTCTTTTATTAATTAATCTATATATATATATATATATATATATATATATATATATATATATATATATATATATATATATATATATATATATATATATATTTTAATTAATCTATATATATATATATATATATATATATATATATATATATATATATATATATAGATTAATTAAAATATATATATATATATATATATATATATATATATATATGAATGCTAGTATAATAATATCCATAAAAATCTAAATAAAAACCCAATATTATATATTCCTAGAGTAAGGCCTATTCTTATAAATATGAATATATATATATTAATAACATTTATTTGATAACCAAATAAATATAACCAATAATAGTAATAATAATATTATATAATAATGACCTCAGTAATAATGATAATAAAAATAAAAAATAATAATAATAACAAAATTAATAAACCAAATAAAGGCGTATATACCAATATGTACAGTATAAAAATCCTAAAATATACGAGGACCTATTTTATACAAACGTCACTGAATATCACTAATAATAATATTTATAATATTAAATTAAGAATACTTAGAAAATATTATTAGATCACTAATATGGAATACAACACAATCATACCAAATTCCATCAACACGAATGTCATTGGACGTGCCGCATGACTACATGGGCTTGAGCTCAGTTCGGGTCCAGTCCGGGCTAAAATGGTATAACCGGTTTCCCTAAAATTCAATAATATAAATAATAAATAAATAAATCTTCGGTAAGGGTTAAGTCGCAACTTGGCCTGGGTTTCTAGTTAGGACATCACTATGGCTCGGCCTTCCCTACCATGGCTAATACACTAGTCAAAGTACGCCATTGCACTATCCGTGCCACGATTTTTAGTCACCTTGTACTCCAAAACAACATCATGGCTAAAGTCATCTACCGTAATAATTAACTAAGTAATTATTTATAAAAAATTCTAAAGATCACCATTTAATTCAATAAATAAATAAAAATATATTATAAAAATTTTGGAAAGAGGGGTTACAAATCTATCCACCTTAAAATAATTTTGTCCTCGAAATTTAAGGGAAGAGTCCATCAGCTATGATAGAAGACGGTTTCCATTAGCTATCATCTATTCTCATGGTCATTTCGTACTACGAATCCTTGAGAATTTCTACCCACCTTTGGTCACACTACTCCCTCAAATCTCATGTCACTAAACTTTATAATCATCCAACTAATTGCTAAAATTGCTACTAATAGATATCTACTGTTTATGGCCACTATAATCATCTCCTATCTATCAAACCACCCAAAATCTAACATGCAACAAATTTACACAAGTAGCTAAGCAATATTGCTAAATTCTAATAAGCATGACCATTCGTCACTCTGAAATAGGAAGGAAAGGAAGATAAGGAAGAATAATCGAGAGCATTTATGAAGTTTCAAGAGCGGTAGAGTGTATCCAATGATGCAGATAGAAATAAAGTTTATGAAACATTGATTTATTTGCTAGATTGGCTACTCTAGTCTAGTCACTTATTAAATCGAAGAACCCTTCATTTCTTAGAGGGGCTTACAATTCGTGTAATATAGAAGTTTAGTTCTCGAAATTCTAAACAAGTTCCATAATAGAACGGAATTTCAGAAATCAAGATTGTGATCTTTTCGTGGTTATTTAAACACACAAACAAGGAATATAAATACAATACAAGATCGTATCGTGACTTCCAGGTAGATGGGATAAGGGTTACGAATGACTTCACATTCTAAGAGATGGAGGCTACATAATAGGTATAGGGTCTTATTTCAAAAAGTTTTGTTTTATAGTCTAAGTATGGTGGTATGCATGGATGGGTTTTTACTGGGTCTTAATAGGTTCTCCGATTGGACATCAATCATTGGTTGGATGAACCTTGGATTTATATTGACTGGACAAGATTTCACAAACTCAACCTGAACTATTCCTATTAGGTTAGTGTAGCCTTAGAATAGGTTTCCACTCAAGGAGTTGAGCTAGTTATCAGTCAGGTTAGTTAGCTAGGTTCCTAAGCCCAAAAATGCGTCTTCGATGACTTCTGTGTTTAAGTAGCACGAGAAGACACAATTGAGTGGCAAACTAGTGATATATGCATAGTGGCCTTCGAGTAGATCACAACCATATATTGGGTCGAAAGGTTTGAGTCGAGGTGGAGTCTCTAATTGTAGTCGGAAGCATACGGTTATTATGGTAAGGGTTATAGCCAGCCTTTTTGACCTGAAAGTCGTACCATAAAAATAGAGTACAAGGGGACGGGTTTGAGTGGGACATGATATACCTAGATGAAGATGGACTTGTCTAGATCTTGTATATAAAATTTATTGGAAGGTAATAGCTGGTCTCATGCTCCGACTATTAATGACACGACCGGGGACACAAAATGGTCTACATGGAAAGTGGGAGTCCATGGGGCACTAATTAGCATACTAATGGAAATTATTCTAATCAATTGGTAATCCAAGTATATCCCAAAATTTTAGAAGGCTTACAGTCTATCCACCTTAGAAGCTAGGACATAGGTTTTAGGAATAATGAGGTTAGAAGAATTTCAAAGTCAGGATACTGTACCTCGACTCTTGTTAAATAAGAATGAGGCACGACGTAACGGGATACGGTAGATATAGTCAAGTCAAGGATCTTTCCTCAACAAATAGAAAACGAGTGTGTGCAATGACACATGGTCGATGAAATAGAATGATATACTCGTCCAAAGTATTCAAGAGTTTTCGACGGGGTAATCAGTACTAAGGCACATCATATGAAGAGATTTCTAACAACTGAGTCATGAATTTCTATTTGGGTAATGCCTGCCAGACTATTGTCACAAGGGTTCTAGTGGTATGGGCTGTAGTTGGCCATGTATTGTTGTTGTCAACTGGTAGATCCTAATATGACATGGTTTTAAACTATGGTATTGGCTAAGCTAGTGACTGTGGGGTTCCCATACTAGTTAGGTCTTAATAATAAAATTTACATAACTAGGGTAATATTTGTTGAAAACCAATCTCGGAATGAGTGTCTACCATAGTCACGGTAAATGATTGTCCTTTCCTTTGTCCAGTCATCTCATGTCTAAATTGTGGGCTTTGGTCGAGGGACGGTTGAGTCAAGGCATAAGGGTTTCTAGTTAAGGCAATATTCAAAAAAAAAAATTAGAGTCTCACAATATTTTGTTTCTTGAGAATAGATAGTCTCCTGGGTTGGCATTTCGACTAAGGGTAAAACCCTAATCATTCTCAAATTCAGATGGCTAGAAGGACCTAAATAGTAGTTTGAGGGTCGAAAGGAGAACGAGTAACTCAATCACATGACTGACCGATGGTAGCTACACTTGTGTATACAACTATCATAGCTGTGGGGATACTCCGTATCTCTCTACCAATTATGAGCTTTCGTCTTTCCAAATCAGTAGAAGACAAAAACAATAGAGTTCAAGGGAGATATCACTGAATACAATTACGTGATTCAAATGCGAATGTATAATTCAAGAGGAATTGTCAATGCAGTTGCGGATGAGATCCTAGAGACATCTACATCTCAATCCACGTAGGTTAATCAAAGGGGAAGCGAATCTAGTGCACTATGGTTGATCAGACCATAATACATCGATTCTGATTAGACAATATGTTAATAGGCGTCCCCACTAAACATATGTCTTGAATCAAGCTCGAGAACAGGGTGAGCTTGCAAAACTAGGCTGTAATAGCAGCATTGATTAAAATAGTCAAAATACAAGTATACGAGATTTTTGAAAGGAGGCAAAAGTAGTTCGAGTTTTGTGAGAATCAAAACCTTACCCGGTGTTCTTGCTTATACGGTCTTCCTACTATCTTCTTATCCACAAGGACTTGGTCGACTAATGGGTTATGACCTCTAAATTCTATATTCTGGGTAAACCTATTAGTGTCTGTCAATTACCTCATCAATAGATCACAAGGACCATGGAATTCTAGGTTGTGAGACATGCTACCCGACCTACAGAACTCCCACTAGTATTGGCTTGGGTCTTATGGGACATACAAGGCACGGTCCTATCCACTATAGTACCATAAACTTGTAATCACGTCTGAAATCATTTTACCGAGGATTATGCCCCGTCCGTATACTCTGGCTGTGGTAAACCCTTGGTTTCATGATTCAGATGTGATATGCTATCCGATACTCTACCTTATATTGATACAAGGGTGACTACGGTCAAAGAGGACCACTAGCCATAGTTTTTAGTAACATTCTATAATCTATATTTCTTAAACAAATTTCAACTCTATGGGTCGTATCTCGCTAGTGCGCTGCTGGCTGCAGTGAATCCATAGTCTCCATAATTCAAATAAATGGCGACAGTGCTGCTGCTGTCCTGCCATTATGAGTTAACTAATATTCCTTTTACTATATCTGCAAAAATTTCATGAGCTTCTAGGGATTCAAACAAGTTGACCCTGAAATAAAGCGTAAGTATTTATCCTATCAGTCACAATCCTTAAAATAAAAGATTTAATCATGGAGGAAATAACTGTAGACAAAAGGATTACAAACATTCTAGTATCTATTCCATGTGTATTCAAACCTTTGAGGAAAACTTTGAATCGAAACTAACTTGAGGTTCATCTATGGATAACATAATCAGAAATTATACAAAAAATAATAATTCTTAGGGCAAAATAGGAACTACATAGGCAATTCGACTAAGATATGAGGATGATATCTAAGAGGCAAAGAGAAGGAATTTGCACAGTTTATCAAGGTTAGATCATTAATTCTATGAAGCCCTGTCTCACGAAGCGAATAATCTATCCACATTAGATCGTATCGTCGTATCAAGAGGTAATAGTGTACCTATGGGGATCTGACAACTATCAAAATTAATAACTCCTCATCAAAATGGCATGGCCTAGACTACCCATCGGTAAATTTGTATAAGGGACTCCTACTCCTAATCATTCTCTCGAATTAAATTAATTTCTAATTCGTGAATAAGCATTTCCTAGTCGCAGGCTCGTAATAGTACGACTAAATTAAGTACTATCACGAGTTCGCATGATTTGCGAAGACAGACCTGCATGGGCCACCACAAAAATTTATCACGACCCGCACCCGTATTTTTTTTCTTTTTTAAATAGATGTGAGCGCGTCCAAGCCAACCTACGCTGCAGAATCGGCGGTAGAATGCTGTATAGCCATAATGCTCAAAATTATAAGTAATTTAAACTTACAATATTTCCAAGTTTTACATTTGTAGAAAAATATAAACTTGTACAAATATTGGAATGACTACAACTCAACTATCTAGCTAGTCTCTAGGCTTTTGTCCGCAAGTACACCCGCATCTTCCACGCTAAGTGAATCCACGGTTAACCTGAAAAATATTAGTTTTCAGTCAGGAATGGAACGAGTACAATTCACTGAATGCAGTTTCAATATATGAAAATGACTATACGACAGAGGTTAGCCTTTAGACATATGATTTGAAAAATAAAGAAAGACGAAATAAAACTAAACAAAGGAAAACAGTGAATAAATACAAAGACAACACTCATCGACTGACTGAAGTACCTTTGATATATGATCGGTCTCGGAACAATTATGCGACACGGTCTACACTATCTACACGGTCTAAAGTTACACGGTCTACATGAAATACTGCAATAAAGAAACACTGTCTACACTGTATAAATGCAATAATAATCACGGTCTACACTGGTCTACAAGATATAAATGCAATAATAATCATGGTCTACATGGTCTACAAGATATAAATGTAGTAATAATCATGGTCTACACGGTCTATACGGTCTAAAGTCAGATCACACATCGTTGGTACTTCACCCTCCCGACACAACAAGGAACAAAATCAACATAAAACTGAAATCAAATATCTATCGACTAACAATGATGCATAGTAAAGATCAATACTGAAAACAAACAATAAAATATACTCGCCTGTGGTCCTTTGCTGGTGAAACCGATAATCTAAACCACTCAGTGTGCTCCAATAGTCAAAACTCGAACAAAATTCTCCGGATGCTGAAATAAATATTACCAATGTTCTCATAATAGTCAAAATAGCTAGAATTGTATGTCCTTAAGTCCAATTCTGGACACAGGAGCAAAACGGTAATTTCGGGTCAAAACGATGTTCGTCGTTGGACCCAGCATTGTACCGAAAAGCGTGCCCAGAGTCAATGGTCTAAGTCGTCAAACTATATGTCTACGAATTTGTTTTGATGATACGAACCCAATGGTATGTCCAATTTTGGATTCCGGTGGCCAGTGCACAAAATCGCCTGTTGAGTCGGACCGTAGGGCCCGTAAAACTGCGATCCGATCAACTGTCTCAGAATCGGACCAAACTTGGCATTCAGGACCAAAAAAACGATACGGTTCTGTTGGCGCAAGTTTTTATCTCGATCTGAAAAACGTGCACAAAGTAATTGAGAAATTTGTACAGAGGACGATACGGTGAATTTTGAACGGATACGTATCAAATTCGTCGCGCACACGCGACCAATTTGAATTCCGTCAAAGCCCGCACGTCCATGAAACCATTACGCACATTTCAATGCTTTCGGTTTGCGACCACGTCGCTCGGATTGGCGGGACGCACGTCGTATCGAAGGTTTTTCGTAAATTTTCAGTTTTGGAAAAACAAATTTTTGACAGTTTTGGAATTCGAATTACTCTGTAAATACTTGATGAAAACAGGAACTACAAAAAGTAGTTTTAAAGCCCTATAGGTTGTCTATGAGATTGTTCAATTAGGTTTTCAAGTCGATCGTCGGTTAGACAGAAATCTGACTTCAAACGTGGGGTCTGCAACTATTAAAACTGTTCATTCTTGAACAGATTTTTCGCCAATTGTTGGCTTGATTTTACGATGTGTATATCGTGACCCAACTAAATCTAATTGAAGAGAATTAAACCAGGTTAGCTCGGGTTCATACCTACGAAGACGGTTTGCGAGATGATAGGAACATAGGGGTCGTGGTCGTCTTGTGAAACGACTACAATGCTGTCGCTGTTGCTGTTCTGTTTCCCGCGTCCGCGTGCGTGATCGGGATCCCACGCCTGGCAGGCGGCGCACGGCGGTGGCGCACGTGGGGAGAGGGTGCGCCCAGGTGTGGGGTCGGCGGCGTAGGTGTTAGGGTTTAATGTTCGATCGAAATCTCCAACTCCTGTCTCGCGTTCTGTATATATACGAGCGGTTCCTCTCGGGTTAGGCCGAGCTCTGTTAAGCCCCCCCCCCCCCCTGGGTCGGGTTTGGGGGTTTTCAGCTGAGCGGTTGTGGGGGTGGGTTTATTTGATTTGATTTCCTTTTGTTTTCTTTCTTTTTTTTTTTCTTTTTCTTTATTAATATATATATATATATATATATATATATATATATATATATATATATATATATATATATATATATATATATATATATATATATATATATTTATATGTTTATATATTTATATATTTATATATTATATATTTATATAAATATATAAATATATAAATATATAAATATATATTTATATATTTATATAAATATATTATATTTTATATATTTATATATTTATATATTTATATAAATATATAAAAAAAATATTTATATATTTATATTTATATATATATATATATATATATATATATATATATATATATATATATATATATATATATATATATATATATATATATATATATATATATATATATATATATATATATATATATATATATATAAAATATATATATATATATATATATATATATATATATATTTATATATATATATATATATATTCAAATATTATTATATATATATATATATATATATATATATATATATATATATATATATATATATATATATATATATATATATATATATATATATATATATATATATATATATATACTATCCCTAAAAATCTAAATAAAAACCCAATATTATATATTCCTAGAGTAAGGCCTATTCTTATAAATATGAATATATATATTAATAACATTTATTTGATAACCAAATAAATATAACCAATAATAGTAATAATATATTATATAATAATAACCTCAGTAATAATGATAATAAAAATAATAATAATAATAATAATAATAATAACAAAATTTAATAAACCAAATAAAGGCGTATATACCAATATGTACAGTCTAAAAATTCTAAAATATACGAGGACCTATTTTATACAAACGTCACTGAATATCACTAATAATAATATTTATAATATTAAATTAAGAATACTTAGAAAATATTATTAGATCACTAATACGGAATACAACACAATCATACCAAATTCCATCAATACGAATGTCATTGGACGTGCCGCATGACTACATGGGCTTGGGCTAGTTCGGGTCCAGTCCGGGCTAAAATGGTATAACCGGTTTCCCTAAAATTCAATAATATAGATAATAAATAAATAAATCTTCGGTAAGGGTTAAGTCGCAACTTGGCCTGGGTTTCCTAGTTAGGACATCACTATGGCTCAGTCTTCCCTACCATGGACTAATATACTAGTCAAAGTACGTTATTGCACTATCCGTGCCACGATTTCTAGTCACCTTGTACTCTAAAACAACATCATGGCTAAAGTCATCTACCGTAATAATTAACTAAGTAATTATTTATAAAAATTCTAAAAATCACCATTTAATTCAATAAATAAATAAAAATATATTATAAAAATTTTGGGAAGAGGGGTTACAAAGCCCATCCTAAGGTCCGTTTCATCCATATTATGGTGGCCTTAACCAGTATAGATATCAAGCATCACTGATCGTTCCGTAATACTTGTTGTCCTCGGCATCTCAAATTCCCTAGGAAGAACGCTTCCGGTTCCCCGGCGCATGACTGTTCAGGAAAAGCCCACACCCGTTCACGGGCCTATTCTTTTTGTACATGACCATGCAATGCACAAGGTAACAACCAATCAATCACAAGCAAAGTCTCAAGTTCCATCGATGCCATGCCCCCAATCACCTCCATATTGATGCACAATGCCCTAACATATTGGTCGTAGGTTCTGAATGCATCATTCGATACGCAAGTCATACAAATAACACTCTAAGCAATCTTACAATAGGCAGTTTCGTGGCAGTTGTGCCACAACTGCATACTTCAATGCACGAAGTACATCTTTCGATGTTTTATGACAGTTCGATGGTGTTGTGCCCCAAATTCCCTCTTCGCATACAAGCTGTATTTCATGAGCCCCGTGCACATTTGTACACCTCGATATTTCCTTTCAATGTTCTAGATCTAATGTTTAATGATTCTTAATGATTCTTTGAGTCCTGCACTTGATGCACGCCTCAGTGTTGCATTTCAATATCCTACCATCAATATCCTACCGTGACTCGTGTACTTGATGCATGTCACCTCAATTGTTCATTGTTCTATTTTTAGTGTTCGACATACACTATAAATTCGACTCAGCCGAGCCACGTATATAGAAATCACTAAAAACATAGCACGACATTATTTATTTATTAGGCATGAAGGAGTATGAGAGAAGGGTCTGATCAACCCACCCACCTTATCATTCAGCCCATCGCTTCATCGAATCGATGCGGCATGACACGTAATTCTGAATCAATGCGTTGCACAATCCATCCTCCTGACTTAGTCGTACGAGCGGACTAACTGACTTGATTCAGCCTATCGTCTACGCCTTAGCTCGTTGCATGGGACGCCGCACGCTACTTGTACATGATATCAACATAATCAATACCTTTTCAACTTATTTGAATACTTACTCGGGTCAGATCCATACCTCTTCGTTTCAATCAACTCAGCATAATATATTGTACGGTACGAGACATAACACTATCTTGCTTTGGAGCACCTGTGGAGAGCGAGGATCAGTACATTGTCGTGTACTGGTGGGTGGCTAATTATGTTCCGTGCTCTCATTTGGTTCAAGAAATTATGTGAACATGTATATAAAATTAGTGAACTGTCTAGCCATCCTAAGGAATTCATGAAAGCAGTTGAAAGTCACAATTAACATAGCTACGATAAATCTTACCCACGGTAGAGCGTGCCGTTGCAATATAAAGCTTACCATGTCCTTCCCTTTCATATTGATAATGATGAATACAAAAGTGTGCCACTTGTGAAGGTCACTGGCATGACAAGCCATCCTGGACATATAGCTTGGTAAGACAGAGGTCCTTCAGCGCGGGTAGTGAGCCCCGTTGAAAGCTACTGTATACCGTGGCATGCATCCAGCATAGCTATCCGTGTTTCTTCCTAGGCCGGATCGGTCCCGTGGCCCCGGGAATAACGTCCGAAGAAACAATCGCCCTTGTGCACAAGTTGTCCATGACCGTGCTAAGGTAAACTAATTATTTAAGGCACGTTTCACGGTATCGTTGCAACATTCATTTAATTGATTCGATCTTTACTTAGCACAGTTCTATATAAGCATAGTAGATGTAAGCACATAATAGTTCTATCATAAAGCACTTCTATAGTCAGTGTACATAAGAACTCGTGCAACAGTTTATTTAACATAAGCATTTGTGTCGTTGCAGCTACATTGATTCATATTGACGCTATCAATTTATTGGAGAAAAGAGGGTCAAGGGGAGAAGGGTCAGCCACTCACTTAGATTTACTTGAGGCGCGAGGAAAGAAGACGGTTGCGCTAGACGTCGCCTATGGGATCACCTAAAATCGTACAAGCAACGAATTAGCACTCTTCCCTTCTATTCCGAGTTTGATACAAAATACGAAGTTCGAAAAATGCAAGCAATAAAATCCATCGAAAACATTCGCGAAATCGTATTCAGAAAACCCAAAACCAAAGAAGCAAGTGCGGCATGAAAAATAGAGCAACGGAAAGGTCTCTCCCGACTCAACTGCAGAGTCCATCCTCGAGGCGCAACCCGCTGAACATGAGACTTGATTCTGAAGAAGTCATTCCATGACGAGAAAATGATCTTAATTCAATCGGTCCCGATCAATCTATAGCGATGGTGTTTCATAACCGCGTTCTCCACGTCGCAACGGAGAACGGGGCACGGAGTTGGGACTGGGCACTATACTGGCATCCCTATTCTATCTAATGACAAAGTGGCGAGGCTCCTCGGTTTATTGCCACTAGAGTCGTTCAGTCACTATCACCAGAATTGTTGAGTCAGTATTCCTTCTAGTGTCCTCGAGCATATGCGTGAGTAGGGACCACCGTCAATTTGTTGATTTTGTTTGCAGGGATTTCAGTATGATTTGTGTCGTATATTTATGTATGTACTAATTTATTGGTGTTGAAGTACTTTGTCTGTGATGGATGTTATCTTCCTAACATTGTATTACTTTATTTGGATGATATTTGATATTTGTTTGTGTTGTTTGGATATTTTTTTTAGTTATATGTCTCACTGTGTGTTTCCAACATGCATTTGTGCCTTTGTAAGGTCCGATTGGACGAGAATTCTACAGCGGGGTGCGCTGAGTGGGTTACATATTGATTGTGTTTCTACAGCGGGTTGTGTTGTGTGGTCGACATGTTGTTTCGCATTGCTGTGAGGAATATATTATTATTTTTTTGCAGTTCTGGGCAGTTTAGCGACTACCTAGTGACGAATTTGTACGTCGCTAGGTATATCGGCGACGGATTGCCGACTACCTTCGACGGAATAGCAACTAAACAAGCGATGCATAATTACGTCGTTAAGTACTCCTGGCGACGGAATGTCGACTACCTTCGATTGAATGACGACTAAACAGCGATGTCAAGTTACGTCGCCAACATTGAGTATAGTTAGTTAAGAGTATCAGAAACATATAATCCATCGCTAAGTCGTCACTAATACATCGCAATTGCGACGTCTCAACGACGGAATATGATGTCGCCAACTTTGGGTATCGGACAATTTAGAGTATCGGAAAAGAAATGTGACGTCGCTGAGTAGTCGCCAATACGTCGCTTAGGACGTCGTTTGTCCGTCGCTAACTAGTCGTCTATGGAGTACTAGCTAATGCTGAGTAGTCACCAATACGTCGCTAAAATATTCGGTCGCCAAACCGTCGCACAAACGTCAACTTTGTAGTAACCGCAAATACGTCGAAGAAAAGTTGAAGTGTCGACTATTTGGCGATGGAATATTTTAGCGACGTGGAGTTTACCGACGAACAAAAAAAATGTCTATATTCCGTCGCCCATCCGTTGCTAAATGATATTAGCGACTGATGGACGACGGATTATGTCGTCGCTAAAATCCTGTATTTTAGTAGTGAGTGTTATACCAGCGATATACTAAAAAAAATATTATTTCGCGTAAGAACTATTCTGGAACAAAAGCTTATCAGGCCGGTATACCAGCGGTATGCGGTACACCGACAGCGGTATATCAGCGTATACCGGAAATTCTGATACTACTTTTTCTAATAGCTTTCGATACACGCTCAAATTGAACCTCTCCTTCATTGCCTTCTATTTTCAGACCTTCTCCGACGGGCGTTGCTCGTCGAACGAACTCCGGAACGTTCTACACATCTATTAGGAACCCACCCAACACCATAACTTGATAGCTGTTATGATTGAGGACAGGAGCAAGCCTAGGGATTGGACTCGTATTTTTTCAAGTGAAGACAGAAGGGAACCTCTTCAAGTGGGTTTAGAAAACATATTTTCTATTGTCCTTTGGATTCACAACAGAAGCTTTAAACCTCGTTGTGCTTACATGGAAAGAACATAGATGTCGGCGTCTTCGGATTCCGCCGAGGATCACAAACGGATCTGGTTCTACTGTCGTCCCTCTGTTCTATAGTGTCTCAAGTTGACGCAGGGCTATGCTACTTGTTGTCTAGTTGCTGTGGAAGAGGAATAACAGTGCAATATATTCCTGATTAGCGACAAATTCTGTTGGGACAGATGGAACATTTATGCTTGAATCTGACGGAAGACAAGTAGGAGACGATGACAGTATTCGGGTTACGAACAATGATCATAGAATCAGAGGAAAAGGAACAAGAATGCCAAGAGTTACATATAAAATATACATAGTGAGAAGGAATAATAATTGTTATCAAAAAAAAAAAAAAAAAGAATAATAATTGAGAAATCAATACATTATATACGAGTCACCGACTCAAGAAAACATTTCTTACTAACGCAGAAAATGCAATTTCTTGAACCATGAGCGTGTCTGCCACTGTTACATATTTGTTCTCTATACATGCTGGGACAAAAGGACCAATAGCCCTTGTGGACCTACTAAAATTTCATTCAAGAAGCTTATCAATCCAAACCACACTACTGGTGTTACATCCACTCCACCGAGAGGTGGTATGAGCTTCCTTGTTACTCTCAGGATTGGTTCTGTAGGTGCATAAGCAATGATATATGGGAACTTGCCCACGGGGAGCTTCGGATACCACGACATTACTATTCTGATGATGAACAGGAAACCGAATGCAGACAGGAAAGGACCCATGATCCCGATTGCCGTCTTTGCAGTCGCTGGATCCAGGTCTGCTATTACTAGTCCTTCAATGCAGTCTGAAACAGCTATGTGCAAACTCTCTGATTTGGAAGCTGCCAGTGTTCTGATTGTGGTTGCACCGGCACGGCCCACTGAAACATCCAAAGATGTTGGACGCAAGAAACATGCAACCTTCACTATTTGCAATTGTCTTCTGGCTGGGATGCTGTCGGTGTCCTGTAAAGTTTCAAATTAGTAAATAGTGTGCAACGACAAAGTGAATATGCATTTTCCCCGCAACACGTCAGTGAGACAGTTATGACTGCGCAAATACCCCCGTATGTGGTAGATAAAAGTGTCTACTATGGCGATAATACCCAAAGCAAGATGAACTGTAAGGAAAATCTCTCTTATGGTGGTAATGGCGAAAAAAGACAGGTCATGCCCTGGTTGTTCGTCTTAAGCATGTACATGTTGGTTAAAAGATACCAACATCACCATACCTTTTCCAGAACATTAAATTGACAGGTACTAGCTGTTTTATTACAGGTTTGGAGAAGGCAACAACAAATCCAAACTACCATAGAGAGGTAAGGTATTAGAGACGACGTGCAGAGAAGCTTCTAATCCATCAGTCTCACATTAGTACTATGAAATATTATCCGGTTTATGCAGTATATTTGTTATTTGTACGATGTGATCCTTGGATACCAAAGTTAAAAATTACACAGGAAATGCTTGTGCTCATTGAGTTGACTTATCAATGTAAGTTGCGCTTTGTCAATAGAGTAGCAGTGCGACATGGATGGACACGAGGAAGGTGAAATGAATAGAGGGAAAAGCTAGATAAAAGAGGATACTGATGTAGGATGTCTTTTAATTTACAACTGATTTTCTTTTTTATACCAGTTTCATAACTACGAAAATAAACACAAATTGTAGTTGAAACAATACAAAATTTACCTAACTTGCTAAAACAACTCATGGAAGCAATCAAAACTGATAGCAAAACGAAGTTCTATAACCAATCAATCATTGATTATGACAGAGAGCGAAGTATCGATATACAGACAAATATTGTGGTTTCACTGAAAGAACGAATCAACTCATTTGCTCCAAGTATCAATCAAGGAGGAATATCACCAAAGATCAGTGTAATTTACTTGAAGAGGCTGATCAAAATCTTCTTTTTCATCTTTTAAATGGAAATGGTAGAAGAGATGAAATCACAATTACAAATTTAAAAACAAGGAGCAAAACTGCTACCATATAGGATACTTGCTGTATATGAGCTACGACAGGGGTTCTTACAATACAAAATGATTTAAAGATTTTATAATTGGAGACGAAGAATAGATGGAAATCAGAATTTGACTAGAGAAAATAAACTGTGTCTACCTTCAATACATCATAATCTAAGCAGAATGGAGCCTGAGGATGCAGGGAGTCAGAAATCCAAATAAGAGAATTATCAAATCTAAACATAGTTGAGGTGCTCATCGGAAAGAAGAAAATGAATGAGAAATATAAAGAGTTATCTTGGTGAATTATTTGCTAGAGTGAAGAATAGTTGGAATAAGAATTTGACTATAGCAGTTATCTACCTTCAATATATCATGATCTTGCAGCATGGAGCTTGTGGATGCAGGGAGTCAAAAAATCAGAATAGAGAATTATCAAATCTAAACATAGTTGAGGTGCCCATATGAAAGAAAAAGATGAACGAGAAATACAAAAAGTTTAGCCTGGTGAGTTATTTGCTAGTGTGAAGAATAGTTGGGAATCAGAATTTGACTAGAGCAGATATACTTTCTACGCCTTCAATATTGTCATAATCTCGCAGAATGGAGATGGTGGATGCAGGGGGGGGGTTCAGAAATGGGAATAAGAGAATTATCAAATCTAAACATAGTCGAGGTGCTCATCTGAAATAACAAAATGAATGTGAAATATAAAGAGTTTGGTCTGGCTATTTATTTGCTAGTGTGAAGAATAGTTGGAAATGAGAATTTGACTAAGAGCAAATATAATTTCTCTTCCTTCAATATATCTTAATCTCGCATAATGGAGCTTGTGGATGCAGTGAGTTAGAAATCGGAAGAAGAGAATTATACAATCTAAACATAGTTGAGGTGCTCATCTGAAAGAACAAATTGAACGAGAAATATAAAGAGTTTAACTTTGTGAGTTATTTGCCAGTGTGAAGAATAGATGGAAATAAGAATTTGACTAGAGCAAATATACTTTCTTTGCCTTCAATATATCATAACTTCGCATAATGGAATTTGTGGATGCAATGAGTCAGAAACTGGAACAAGAAAATTATCAAACTAAACATAGTTGAGGTCCTCATCTAAAAGAACAAAATGATTGAGATGTTGGTGTTTTGCCTTGGAGACTAGAAAAGATTTCCACATTGCTCACACCAAATGGATTGTATCTCTATATAAAGTTTTGCTTGTGTTGAGAGATGCACATGAGGTGTGGAGAGGCACATGGATGCCATGTGGGGATGTTTTTCTAGTAGAAAGAAGGCTAACTCCACAAAGGAAACATTTATGCTTGTTGTCATGCTCATGGGATTATTCCCTATGGAGCTAAGCCACGACGGGGCTTAGCGACTCGGATTTGGGCTCAAGGGCGCAAAGTAGCACTTTGTTGGCGCACTTTGCACTTAGCACGTCAGCATCGGCGCATCGCGCTTTGTGCGCTGTTGTTGCGCTTGTGCGCTCGTCTTATGCGCGAGTCGCATGTGCTGCACCCGCGGGAGCAGGCGCGGCGCAAGCGTGGTGACAGGCACGGGATAGGCGCGGCTCTGCGTGGCCGCGCTCCTTGGACTTTCGCGTGCATGTGCTGTTAGCCCAATGATTATATCATATTTTTGAATATGGCTAATCAATTAAGTTTAACTATTGATGTCACTAATATTCATGTAATCACTATCATGTTGCAACTTAAACTTAGCATTGTCCTAAATGTTCTATATCATAATGATATGCTTGTATCATACTGCATCATATTGTTTTGTTCGTCTAACATGTACTTGCAAATAGCAGTAAGCATGATCAAGCATTGTCAAACCAGGACATATGCTATGAAGAATTGATGGGCCAAAGACGAAGTTATGCAAGAATTTCTCTGAACCGCTCAACGACCTATCCGGGGCCTCGCATCGGAAAAGGTATTCAGATTTTCACATATGTTTATCTTTGGGCGACTGTCGTCAAAAAAAAGACATCTTCAAGTCTGCTCAAATGTCAAGAGAAAGACGTCATCAAAGGCTATTGGTTTTCATATTTATTCTGTATTTTTCCTTTTATTGAGTTTAGAAAAATGTGAGATTGATCAGATCGGGACTGGCTTAGCTATTCTCAGTCTACAATATATAGCCTACCTATCCACAAATCTATATCCAAAAGTCCACATACCAAAATAGTCCAAAACCCATCAAAATTAGCCAAAATAGTTCTGACCGAACTCTGCCTGAACTCTACCCGAACTCTGCCCGAACTCTGCCGGAGTTCTGTCCGAACTCTACCCGAGTTCTGTCAGGGTACTTTAAATTTCAGTTCCACCAAATCTGAATCCAACGTTCGAATGCGAAATTCTAGCATCCGAACTCTGTTGGTGTTTTGCCTTGGAACTAGAAAAGATAGTCCCACATTGCTCACACCAAATCGATTGTATCTCTATACAAAGCTTTGCTTGTGTTGAGAAATGCACATGAGGTATGGAGAGGCACATAGGTTCCATGTGGGGGTATTTTTCTAATAGAAAGAAGGCTAACTCCACAAAGGAAGTATTTATGCTTTTTGTCATGCTCATGGGATTATTCCTATGGAGCTAAGCCCCGAAGGGGCTTAGCGACTCAGACTCGGACTCTAGCTCAAGGGCACAAAGTAGTGCTTTGTTGGCGCACTTTGCACTTAGCACGTCAGCATCGGCGCATGGCGCTTTGTGCGCGGTTTGCGTTCGTGCGCTCGTCTTATGCTCGAGTCGTATGCGCTAGGCGCATGGGCTCGACGCATGGACGAGGCGCAAGGGAGGGTTCAGGCGCGGGAGCAGGCACAGCGCAGGCGTGGGGACAGGCACGGCTCTGCGTGGCCGCGTGCGCTCGCACTCCTCGGGCTTCCACGCGCCTGTGCTGCTACGCTGTTGCGCGTGCTGATGTGCATCCGCGCGCTGTGCTGCTGAACGCGTGCACGAGCTGCCGCTCAGTTGCACGTGTTGCTGAACGTCAACGCGCTTGTGCAGTGTTTAAGCACTGGTTGGAAGGTTCGGACAGTTATGGAATGATTGAGTCAAATTTCAGATCCAATTTTTGTGGGATTTGAATTTGATTCTGTTAAATCTTTCCATGATTCGTTCCTATCTTTTCGCAGTCAGTGTACGGCCAGAATTAGAGTTAGAATTTCAGCACAACTCTATAAATATCCTCTTCGTGCCTTCATTGACGAATTACTCAAAAAAAGAGACGGAGAGAGTTGAAAGGCGGCTGCCATTGGAGTCCAAGGAGGTTTGCGAGTTCAGTCAGGAGGTGACAACGAGCGTTTCAGAAGTTCTTTCTTACGAACTTGTTGGTTCCTGGGAGCAGATCGCAATAGGACGAATCTTTGCTTTGAGCAACGTTGATCCTCATCACCCTAGCAGAGTTGCGTCTTCTTCTTCCTCCGTCTTCGAGACAGAGATTTCAAGATCTTCTTGAGAAACAATTCTCGAAGTTCCTCATATACAGAGTGTGTGACCGGAATTCATTCCTGAGAATCACTCTGTCCACTCACGTTCTTCCATCTAAGATCTGTTTCGAAATAACATGAGATATATATAGAGTTTGGTCTGGTGAGTTCTTTGTAGAAGATGAGACTTTGACTAGATCAAATATACTGTCTGCCTTCAATATATCAAATCTTGCAGAATGGAGCTTGTGGATGCAGGGAGTTAAAAATCCAAATAAGAGAACTATCAAATCTAAACATAGTTTAGGTGCTCACCTGAAAGTACGAAATGAATGAGAAATAAAGGGTTTAGCTTGTTGAGTTATTTGCCAGTGTGAAGAATTGATGGAAATCAGAATTTGACTATACCAGATATACTTTGTCTGCCTTCAATATATCATAATCTCGCATAATGGAGCTTGTGGATGCAGGGAGTCGGAAATCGGAATAAGAGAATTATCAAATCTAAGCATAGTTGAGGTTCTAATCTGAAAGAACAAAATGAATGAGAAATATAGAGTTTAGCATGGTGAGTTATTTGCTAGTGTGAAGATAGTTGGGAATCAGAATTTGACTAGAGAAGATATGCTTTATATGCCTTCAATATATCATAATCTTGCAGAATGGTGCTTGTGGATATAGGGAGTCAAAAATCAGAATAAGAGAAATAGAAAATCTAAACAGAGTCGAGGTGCTCATCTGAAAGAACAAAATGAAAGAGAAATATAAAGAGTCTGGTCTGGTGAGTTATCTGCTAGTGTGAATATAACTATTTGTTGAGGACCGAAGAAAAGGCACAACCTAGACACGATTCCAAAATCAAAACACAGCGAGCACAACGCAAACACAACGATATTTTGCGTGGAAATCCTTGACAGAAAAAACACACGAGACTGTTAGATTCCAACCCGAAAAATCCTCCACTAATAGAATAAAGATAGTACACTTACCCTTTTACAAACTTCTCCACCGATCTACACGAATCACCACAACTCTTCAAATAGAATGGAAATTGATTACAAAGCAAATAGAGGATTATTGAATACGAGATGACCTCTCAAATAGAATGGAAATTGATTACAAAGCAAATAGAGGATTATTGAATACGAGATGACCAAGACAAACCAATGTAGAACTCCTCAAACCAATCTCTCTTCAATACAGCCCTCAAACTTCGAATCTCCCCCTTCGTCTTGGTTGAAGGAATAACAATGAAAAAAAACTCTACTTTCTGTATGTTTCATGAGGATTAGGGTTAGAAAACTCTATTAAGTCAACATAATTCCGAGAAGATCTGAACCGTCGATCATGATCCGACGATGATGAAAATCACCCAAATTAGACCTGCCTCCAACGCGTCACGCCGACGGTATACCGCCGGTCTAATGCCAAGCGGTTCTAGAGCAGCATCAACGGTACCGCCAAAATGTTCTAGAACTAAGTATGCCATTGGTGGCATACCGGCAGTATACAATCACTGCACTGCGAGTGTACCGCTCTCATTGATACGGCTCTACACAGATACTGATACGAGCTCGAATCGAGCTATCCTTGTGGTCATCGACTCCATGTGCTTCTCCGACACACGAATGGCGTTCGTCGCACTCTCGGGTGTTCTCCACATGGTTGGGAACCCCACCCAACACCAACAAATCTTCTCCTTTAACAAGGTGGAGGAGCTCGTCATTCTGGCGATCCTCCTACAATACGCGAACTTCCCATTTGGTAGAACCTTTGCAAGCATGTCCGCTCTATCGTCCTCTATATGGATCTTCTAAGTGCCGCATCCTTCGCCTCTAACACATCTCGTATCCAGTGATACCGAGTTGCAATGTGCTTGGACGACTATGAAATATAGGATTCTTTCTAAGATGAATTGTACTTTGGCTAACACAAAGCAAAACATATTACTCTTGCTTTAGCCCCATCTCCTGCAGGAACTTTTTCATCCACAACAACTTCTTGGAAACCTCGTCGTCGTAACGAATTATACCTCTGTCGTAGACAACGTAACACTGTATCCACAATACTTAACATAAACCGAAGTCGATCACCTGGTATCCACATCCCAACCCAACAAGCTTCGGCTAGTCACTCGTATCCACGATACTTAACATAAACCTCCTTCGCCATAATGAAAGTCTCCAAGTAAGTTCCATGAAGATAACGTATGATCTATTTGACCGCCTCAAAAGTTTTTTTATTTATTAGAGAGATAGCTGCTAACCATACAAACTGCATGAGAAATATTTAGCCTTGTGTATGCCATAGCGTACATGAGACTCCCCACTGCTGAAGCATACAGAACTCTTTCTATATCTTCGTACTCCTCCTCGGTTGATGGACATTGCTCAGTAGTAAGTATGAAGTGAGCTGCAAGGGAGGGGGGAGGGCCCACTTTCTTCGACCCATCCACCCCGAAACGCTAAAGTACATGATGAATGTACTTCTCTTGGGACAGTTTGGACTTTCTCTCGGATGATCTTCTCCCAAGAATAGTCTTCGATGTCCCAAATCCTTCATAGAGAAGGCCTCATCTAACTGGCGCTTCAACTCCTCTATTAGGTAGCATTTCGATCCACCAATAGCATATCATCCACATAGAACAACATAAGGATGAAATCATCCTTACCAAAGTATTTTTGAACACACAGTGATCTGACGTCGTACGGGTATAACCATAGTCTCCTATGAACAGCTCGAACTTCATCTATCACTGTCGCAGCCTGTTTCAGACCATAGAGACTCTTCTTCAACTGACATACCAAATATGACTTGTCCTCTCACCGGAACCCCCGGCTCTTCCATGTACAACTCTACATCACCGTGGAGGAATGTTGTCTTGACATTCATCTCCTCAATCTCTAAATCAAGAAAGGTTGCTAAGCCTAGCACTAGGATAGATAACACCTTGACGACTTGCGAGAAGATTTCATCGAAGTCCATTTCCTAATGCTGACTGTAGCCCTCGACTACCAGCATCGCCTTGTATCGATGGCGAGTAGAATCTCCTATCTTCTTCATTCTGAATACCCATAATTTCTTCAAGCCTTCTTGTCATTTGTCAACCGCATTGACTTATAAGTAAAATTTGCTTGTAAGAAATTTATCTCCTCCTCTATGGCCTGCATTCACTCTTACTTATGTTCATCCTCCATCACTTATGTAAAACTTTCAACGAAGTCTTTGGTGTTGGCTGTACACAGACAACCTCATTCCCTTCAGGAACTACCTCCTCTGCATGTTTATCCTCCTACGGGTTACCCTGATCAACATCAGCAGGCTGATGACCAAGATTAGGAACAACTCCATGTACTGGTTATGTCGTAACTGAAATATTCGTAGTGGCTTCTGGAAACGGCTCGAAGCAAAATAATCTGGCAAATTCTCAACCTATAAGGCACCTTGGAATCGTGAGTGTTGGTCATAGTCTGATCCTCCACGAATATCGCGTCCCAACTTTTGTGCAGCTTTCTTTACACTGGGTCATAGAGTGTATACCTGAACTCATCCCGGCCATAGTCAACAAAGGCGTATTGTTTTATCTTCAGCTCGAGTTTGGACCTCCCATCCTTCGCTACATACACGAATGCCTTACACCCAAACATAGCAGGTGATTGTATGACTGCTCCTTATCGTAGCTTTGCCTCCAAGAGTAAACACCAATAGCTACATGCACAAAGGCCTTACACCCAAAATATAAGGAATAATGTTTATAGCCTCACCCAAATAATTGCCCGATAGCTTTGCCTTCAAGAGTAAACCCTGCACCCTCTTCATTAGTGTCTTGTCGATGCGCTTAACCATGACATTGAGTTGAGACGTCGTTGGCGGAGACATCTGGTGTCATATCCCTTGCCAAGGTTCTAAACGACGGTAGGCGAGCGCGCGGCGGAGAGAGTCCGCCTACCGCCTAGGTCGCCTAAGCACCGCCTAGACGGTCGATACATTTTGAACATTTTTTACTATTTTGCCACTAATTTTTTTGCATAATATGCATATTTTAAGGGTTTTCCATGCATAACTAAGTTGTAGAACAAAATTTTATATAGTTTTAGTTTTGTAAAAGTGAACCATAGGCCCATAATACTTAAAAAACCTTTTTGACCAAAATATTTTTAAGTATTGCTCCGTCTAGGTGTCCGCCTACGCCGCCTCACCTTCGCCTGTGCCGCCAATCTCCGTTGGCTGCGTACTCCACCGCCTACCGAAAAACGGTGCGGAGAGGGACCGCCTAGGCGGACGCCATTTAGAACATTGTCCCTTGCCCTCTGAAGCATATATCAAAGGAACCAATATATTTGCCGACATTGTCGGATCGAACACGCTTTAACTTCTTATCCGTATCTCTTTCGACGGAGGCCTGAAACTCTTTGAAAGTAGGCATCACCTGACCCTTGGACTTTATAGCGTAGATCCAAGCTTTCCTGGAATAATCATAGATAAACGTTACAAAATAATAAGCATCACCAATAGATTTTACCTTCATTGAACTGTAAACGTCCAAATAAATCAGCTCGAGAAAAGCTGACTTCCTTGAAGCTGGGATGACTTTGAAAAAATATATATATTGCTTTCCAACTATGCAATGCGTGCACTTCTCCAACTTTTTAGACTTTAACCCTAGAATCACTTTTTCACTAACTAGCTCATTTCTTTCTTTGTGATATGGCTTAGCCGCCTGTGCGACAACTCGGTAGACGCATCAATGATTGCGTTCACCTCTTGTGTCCCTTGCGCACTCCTTTCCATATAGTAGAGACGTACTTTTTTGCTTCCTCTAGCAATCATCATCGAACGTCTGGAAA
Organism: Iris pallida; assembly: GCA_029216955.1. Taxonomy (NCBI): domain Eukaryota; kingdom Viridiplantae; phylum Streptophyta; class Magnoliopsida; order Asparagales; family Iridaceae; genus Iris; species Iris pallida. The sequence continues at coordinate 55,874 of JANAVB010017788.1, forward strand.
ACTTCAACTCATCATTTTCGAAGAATTAAAGATTCTCTCATCATCGAACCTTCCGACACCAGTTGAAACGTACATCGGGGACATAACGAACATCTCTGAGCACAACAACTGCTCCTGTATTTATCTTCAAATGCACCTCCTACAGCAATCGCCTTTGACACATCCCCATCATCTTTAATACCACAGTCTATATTTTTATACGTAGCCCTATTGTGAGACGTGTGCTAAAACCCCCTAGTCTACCAGCCAGGAACTGTCATCACATGGGAGGTTCATGATAACCTCATCACCTACAATAATGACGTAACCTCCATGTGCTGAGGCCGTTATTGTGTTCTCACTTTGCTTTCCCTTGTCGTCATTTTTCTTTCTTTTCTAAGCGAAACAATTTTGCTTGATATAGCCATTCTTGCCAATGGTAACATTTTGAGTCCGTACCCACCATTGAATTTTCCTCTGCTCTTTTACTTGTCGTCGTTCGGATCCTTGCTTTTACTCCTCCCTCGACTTTTTGACACAAGTGACTCTTGAGTGTGATGTAGATGAAATGCCTTGAGATTTTCTCCTATCTCTTTATTCAACATCTGACAATTGGCAAATTCTAGACTAACCATGCGTTCTGGAGCAAAAGTGATCATGAACACTCGTATGATCTCCTACGAATCTGGTAAAATATATCAAAAGTTATTATACCTCATCGTCGAACTTTACTCCCATAGAGAATAACTGGTCAACCATGCCTGGAACTCACTCAAGTGATTCGTAATAGACAAACCATTTGTGTACCTAAGACCTATCATTTGTCGGATCATGAACTTATTTACCTCAATCATCTTTGCGTACAAAGATCCTAGCTTCTCCAACGTCTTTATATGCTCAATATTGACGATGCGGTTATATACTTTCTCGTCTACGAACCGGCTGATATATCCAGACACTTGCATATGCTCGAAATTTCAGTCCTAATCAAATTTTTCCTTGGGTTTCTCGGACGTAAATATGGTAAATACAGTTTTTTGACGAACATCAAATCTTTCATCTTACTCGACCAATAGTGATAGTTTGAATCATTCAGGTTTATCATGTGCACTAGCTTTGCAACCATCTCTTTTATTCGGTTTGACTGTCAACCTCCTGACATATAGCAACCTTTGCTTTGATACCAATATGTTGGGAACGAACGCAAAATCGTTCCCCAAGCCGGAAGAACTTGTTGAGGACCAAAAAAAGGCACAATTCAGACACGATTCAAAAATCCAAACACATCGAGCACAATGATATTTTTACGTCAAAAATTCTGACGAAAAAAAACTACGGGACGATTGGAGCTCAATCTGAAAAAGTCTCTACTAATGGACTTAAGAAAATATACCGACTCCTTTACAAACTTCTTCACGGATCCACACGAATTACCACAACTCTTCAAATAGAATGAAAATTAATTACAAAGCAAATAGATGATTACTGAAACCAAGATAACGAGGAGGAACCAATGTAGAACTCCTCAAACCGATCTCTCTTCAACATAACCCTCAAACTTCTAATCTCTTCTTCCTTTTGGTTGAAGGTATTGCACCCCTGAGAATTTATGTATGTTTATGGGGATTAGAGTTACAAAACTCCTATTTAAGTCACCATAATTTCGAGAAGATCTGGATCGTTGATCACGATCCAACGGTGATTAAAAATCATCCGAATTTGACTTCAACTCCCGACATAGCATGCTGGCAGTATAACGTCGGTCTACTGCCAAACGGTTTTGGGGTAGCAGCCAGAACGTTCTGGAACGAAGTATGCCATTTGGCGGCATACCAGCAACGTACTGCGGGTGTACCGTTCCATCTGATACGGCTCTGCATAGACTCTGATACGGGCTCGAATCGGACCACTCTTGTCACTATCGATTCTCCGAGCTTCTCCAACACACAAATAACATTTCTCGCACTATGGGGTGTTCTCCACATAGGTTGGGAACCCCACCCAACACCAACATTTACCACTCCCATCACAGATATATCAAGGAGCTGTTTAGTTGCATGTAAATGTAAATCCTTTGCATCAAATGTTGTCGAAGTTGGTATTGCAAGTCTATTGCAGCTTTTTCTACAATAATGATATCATTTACAATAAAACAATTTGGTATAAATACTGCAACACCAATTACGGCAACAACAGTTACAGCCAACCAAACAGCCCTTAGAAGAGAAAGCTCCGGTACAACAAATTTTATTTGATGGAATGAATGCATTGTTATGCAATCAGAGTAGAAATTCCTCCATCTTTTATTGTTAATCAAGGAAAGACTACTCAATTCAAAGCTTGCTAACCACTTGAATAAAGAGGTGAGAACCCATACTTGCATACTGGAAAACAGCAAGAGTTTAAGCCGACTGTCGGCCTTACAATTTAATTTTTAGGTCAACTTTTAAGCAAAGTTGGGACATATGTAACCTTGCACCTCTCTATACAAGTTTCCATGCGCCTAGGATACTGATATCATGTTTGATTCTAAGGCATATACTACTACACACAAGCATTCTTTGTGCCTAATGCCAAATGGTTTAAGGAATATGGTGGGTTCTGTTGTCTTAATGCCAGCATATGTATAATTGTTTCATTTTTTGTCGCATGAGTACACCTAATGTTGTTGAAACAGTACAAAGATTTAAACCTCAACCCATATCAGTCAGCCATCGCTACTAAAATGTCTAAGTAAGTACCAAATTTAAGTGAACAAGAGGTTCGACGTGACAACTAAAAAATGCACACATTTTCACCTTGGTTAGGAAAAGATGAGTAGCACCGCAAGTCTTGCCCAGCCGGCCGAGCCCCATGGACTCCTCCCGGCTTGGCACCAAGTTCGGCGTGACGATGGCCGAGGACGGAAGACACAGACGCCTAGAGGAGATGCAGATGGCGGTGGCTTTGGTGGTTGCGGACGAGCGTTTCTTGAGAGAGCTGAAGTGGTTCTTGTCGGAGAAGGGCAGGTAGAGAGTTTGGAAGGAAGAGGAGATTCCGAGGACAGAGGAAACCATGGCGAAGGAGGAATTTGAAGGAGAGGTTTTTGATAAGGCCAGTCTCTGAATCTATTGTGGGCTTGCAAGCCTCCACATCTCACTGTTAGCTCTCCCACTTCATATACTGATGTCAGTGGGGATATATATCAAGCTAATTTATATTGGTTTATGTTGCAGATATGGATAATTCACCGTACTTATTTGATCTACATAACCTATGTCTTTTTGGTGTTGCTCATAACCTTTATCTTTTGGTATTTTTTTAAATTATCATCATGATGTTAACTTCCATCGTAAGCCTATATAAAAGGATCTTCTCAAGTTGGTTGAGACAAGTGAATGAAGAAACAATTTCCTCCATTTTTCTATCTCCATCTATTTACTTTATAAAATGTTATTCCTCCATTTTTCTATCTCTATCTCTTTACTTTATAAACATTATCAGCACGATTGCTCTAGGAAACAGAAGGGAGAAATATTTTACATAAGAGGAAAGTTCTCTTAAGAAAAGAAATGTATTGAAGAGGTAAGTCTAATCTCGTATACTTAGATACATCTTTTAGTAAAATTAAATACATATTTGATTTATGTGTTTAAGATTGATTAGAACGTAAATTTTCTACATCTATTTTCTCTTTTAGATTTAAAATCTAAATTTATATTGAACATGTTCACAATTTTATTCAAAATAGAAACTTTATGATAATCTATTTAAGATTATGTATAAATCATTATATATTATTTTTCTTATGAACTTTACCCAAGTATGAAATTAATCTAGAATATCTTGAATTTTTTCACTTAATTGGAATTAGTTAATTACATTAAATTAGTTTATGTGAATTTGCTATTTCCATATTTTATTTGATTTATTTGAATTCTACAAGGTACTACTTAACATTTTGTATATGTGAATCGAATTATGAAAAAGTACCAAAATATATTATTAGTAATGATCACATTGTTGTATATGTGATATACATAGGACATAATATTATTTGATATAATTTCATCACATTGTGACATATGTAAAGTTTTGTAATCTTGAAAGCGCTTATCAATTTTGTCACGCCCCAGAACCAGAATACTGGAGAGCGGGGGCAGACATAGCCAGCTACGTATATCAAATGGAATCCATCTCGCTATCGGTCACGGCTGTCTAGATACATGAGGGTTCACTACAAGCCAACAGTCACCTAAGGTCATGAACAAGCTAGTGTCTCAATCGCAAAAAGTAGGTAAAAGTCACAAGATGTATGATATTAAATATACAATAATAAGGCGTCCCAAATATTACATATTCAGCTGATCATGAAGCTAGTCGTTACAAAATGTTAGGACTAGCAAGAGTTTAGTCATACATGATCAACCCTAGGATCTGTCAATCATGTTACAGCCCGTAGGCAGACAGTAAGTAAGTGCAATCGAGCTAAACAGGTGCTCGTCGGCTAAACGCCTCAAAAGAATATTTTACAATAAAGTGGGAGATCAAAAATAAACCCACTCGTTGCCCTGGTTACGTCTAGTCGCCACCATCGGGATGGAAAGTCGGTAGATCCTCTGGGCTGCTTCGAAATCTGGCCATACAAAACCAGCTGGGTCAGACCCCAGAAAGAGCAAGTGCCACAAAGGAAGCTTCACTTAGGAACTAAAACCAGCAATTAGCACAGAAGATAATAACACATAGTAAAATGGAGAAAATATAGCATCACGAGGATATACGGTAAGATAACCATGGGACCATTCAGATAACCAGGTTACAATCCTTAAACCAAACAAGGACCGGGATTGTAATCCTTCGTCTGAACCGAACTTGGTTTCTCCTATTTATCAACAAGATAATATAAAATTAGAACATGTAATAATCTATACAGGATCAAGGCAAGACTAGACTGATAATTTCCAATTCAACAATTACGGCCAAGCAGTACGGCTTGATACTTTAACTAACTAGGGTTATCACAGGACTACTTACTAGCAAGATGCAGTGAGATTATTCCACAACCAAGCCCTACAGACCATCCAGGTTACCCAGGTCGAAAATTAGGGGTTGAATTCAGATGGGCACATCGTCCAGGAAACGCATGTACCCTTAGGTAGCTTGAAGGGTGCAACACATAACAGTATGCTGGAAATGTGTCCTACTCGACGGCAGGCTACAGATCCCAGGCGCGCCCAGGTAACGGGATTGTATGTAGCTGGAAGATCTCTTTATGACTAATGTATTAATCTAGTTATTAGCCTTAGTCCATTTCAGTAGGTATTCCTGACCGTGGTACTCAGGAGTCCCATCCTAGACATGATGCAAGACAGGACTGGATTATTTGTACAAGCAATTGTCCACGGTGTCCAGGTTATTTATACAGGTCATGTCATGTCAGGTAGCCGTCGCAACAGCTTATCAAGATATATCATGTCAGGTCATCATGTCAAGTGTACTTGTCAGGAGTGCGCCACGACGGGCCACTATCAGGTCATGTCATGTTTACTTGTCAGAAGTGCACCCCTACGGACTTCGTGTTCAGGTATATGTGCAGGACATCATAGTGCAAGCATTCAATAAGAAGATCCAAGTTATGCTAAGGATACAAGACATGAATTAACAATAATAATAATTAAATAGCAGGACAAGGCACAGAAAGGAGCCCTGTGGCTCAGGGTCACTAGAACTCATGCGGCCAATAAGGAGAGCGTATACAACTTGATAAGGACAGGGGCATGCGGCTAGAAAGGCAAGGGCGCATGCGACTAGGGATGCAAGGGCGCATGCGGTCCCAAGAAGTTGGGTCTCATGCGGCCAATGGAAGATGGGCTTCATGCGGCTGACGGGAAGCAAGTCCATGCGGTTAAGGGAGGACGGCGGCATATGCGGCTAGGGTGATGGCGCACATGCGGCTGGCCGAAGAGTAGTTCCATGCGGCTGGCTGAAAGGTAGTTCCATGCGGCTAGCTGAATTCGGATTCATGCGGCTTAAAGGACGGACGCCCATGCGGCTGCAGAAGCAAGGGATGCATGCGACTGAGTGGAGAGGAATCCATGCAGCTGGAAGAAGCGGGTCCCATGCGGCTAGGAGTGCGAGGATCTCATGCGGCTGAGAGCGACTTGCCGCATGAATGTTCATGCAGTCAAGTACTGCCATGCGGCCAGAGAGCTGTTCTTCTTCTCCAAAATTCCGAGAAGAAGAACACCATGAACCCATGCTTCCAGGCTCCATGAAACCTTCATCCAGAGTCCAAATCCAAACTTCCATAGTCAAAATGGGGTAGAACGAAATTCTCTACAACATGGAACCATCAAAACTTGGAAATAAAAAGATTAAGTAGATCAAAACCCAAAATTCTAAAAATAAAATAAACTTAGATATACAAGAATCTGGCCATGGAAAGTAAAAATGTCAAGTACTAAAGTATGCTAGAATGCTGTAAATGAGAGGATGAACAATAAAATTAAGTTCCTCCATGAAACAAGCTGCACTTGCCTCTCTCTCTCTTTCTCTCTCGTAGGTGAAGAAGTTTTGGTGGAGAAGAAAAAGAGTAATGAGGAGAGAGAGAAAGGAGGATGGGTAATAAATACTAATGATGGTGGTAGGTAGGGTTCACCTTTGGTTCATGATGATCCAAAGCAAAACCAAGCCAAGCCGAACCAACCCAAGAATAAACCAAGCCATGAATAAAAGCTAAGCAAGGGATCATGCAATACAAGATAAAATACGTACACGTATTCCAAATACGTAATATGAACCACAGCATTACAACTCTACCCACCTTAAAAAATTCCATCCTCGGAATTTAATTAAGAGGCTAGAGAGACGAGGACAGCTATTTATCACAAGCAAGCTATAACTAGGCAAGCAATCACTCATTCAAGCAAGGAATCGAAGGCATGAGGCATAAGGAAGATATTATACCTCACGAGTCAAACAAGCCGGGATATCGCAATCGAATATCATCCTTACGCTCCCACGTTGACTCACTCAAAGAGTGATGACCCCAAGCAACTCGGACTAACTTGATAGTCTTGTTCTGAGTATCTTCTCTCTCCGTCCTCTGACACGGGCCTCTCCTCATACGAAAGGTTGGTACCAACAACCAATTCCGAATGATCCAGGATATGGCTCGGGTCCGGGATATACCATCGTAATTGGAATACATGGAACATGTCATGCACCCTCGCTTAGCGACGGCGGAAGAGCGAGACGATAGGACACATCTCCTACTAGCTCCAGAATATGGAACGGCCCTATATACCTAGGACTAAGCTTTCCTCGTACGCCGAAACGAATGACGCCACGGTTAGGCTAAATCCTTAGGAATACATGGTCGCCGACAGAAAACTCAAGAGGGCGCCGATGAGAATCGGCACAATGGCGCTGGCGATCTTGGACTCGAAGATGATCCCGAACTCTTCTGACCACTTCAACTGTCTGGGCAATCATTTCTGGGCCGATCATCTGTCTCTCCCCACATCATCCCAGGCTAACGGGGATCGACACTTCCTACCAAGAGTACTCGAACGGTACCATCTGGATACTGGCCTGGAAGCTGTTGTTATACGAGAATTCCACCAGGTGCAGGTGATCTTCCCACGAACCACCGAAGTCAAGTGTACAGGACCGCAACATATCTTCAAGAGTCTGGATTGTACGCTCCGACTGACCATCTGTTTGCGGATGATATGCTGAACTGAACTGGGTGAGTTCCCAAACTCTCCTACAGGCTACGCCAAAAGTGCAACGTGAATCTTGAATCTCGGTCCGAAGTGATACTAACTGGCACTCCGTGCAACCTGATAATCTGCCTGAGGTACATCCCTGCTAACTGAGCTGTCGAATGACGGACTCTAAACGGGAGGAATGAGCTACCTTCGTGAGCCTGTCAACTATAACCCAATAGCATCTCGACCAGCAGGGGACCTAGGTAATCCAGTCACAAAATCTATGGTCACATGTCTCATTTCCATTCTGGAATCGACAAGGGCTGAAGAAGTCCAGCGGACCTCTGATGTTCAGCCTTAACTTGTTGGCAGACTAAACAACGAGAGATAAACCGGGCTATCTCCCTCTTCATGCCATTCCACCAAAAGTGCTGACGAATATCATGGTACATCTTGTACCACCAGGATGAATGGAATACTGAGAACTGTGAGCCTTTGTCATGATCTCCTGTCTGATATCACCACTGGGTACACAAAGACGCTTACCATGCCTAAGTGTACCATCTTCATGAATACACAACTCTGGTCGTCGTCCTACCTCACACTCTGCCTTGAGTCGCTGAAGCTTGGAATCTGCTGACTGCGCCACCCGGATCCTCTCGACTATGGTGGACTGAACTTACATACTGGCCATCATGCCATACTGAAAGGGAGAACAACTTCAATACCCATTTTCTGAAGATCTGCTAACAGCTCTGTTGTGCTGTTAGGAATAAACTCCGGCTCTCATGTTCAATGCATCTGCAACAATGTTGGCCTTCCCGGGATGATACTGTAAGTTGACATCATAATCCACAAGAAGCTCCAGCCACCTCCTCTGACGCATGTTAAGATCCTTCTGGGTGAAAACATACTTCAGGCTCTTATGGTCGGTGAAAATCTCCACCCTCTGTACAAGTAGTGCCTCCACAACTTAAGTGCAAACACTACGGCTGCCAGCTCCAAGTCATGGGTTGGGTAATTCCTCTCATGATCACGAAGTTGCCGTGACGCATAAGCTATTACCTTCCCATGCTGCATCAGAATACATCATAGGCCTCTGTCTGAAGCATCACAATATACTGAGAATCCTCCGGTTCCATCTGGAAGTGTGAGAATGGGAGCCGTCATCAAACCTTGCTTCAACTTCTCAAATGAATCCTGACATTCTGCTGTCCAAGCAAAATGCACCTCCTTGCGGTCAACTGGTTCAATGGCGTCGAGATTCGGGCAAAGTCTGAAATAAATCGCCGGTAGTAGCCGGCCAATCTGAGAAAACTGTGAACCTCTGCAACTGTGCTGGGCACCGGCCATGACTCAATAGCCACAATCTTCTGGGGATCCACTTCTACTCCTCCTCTGGTGATGATGTGACCCAAGTACAAAATGCGATCGAGCCAAAACTCACATTTACTAAACTTGGCATACAACTGGTACTCCCTGAGAATCTGAAGAACCACACGAATGCTGCTCATGCTCTGCTTCGCTCCTGCTATAGACCAGGATGTCATCCAGAAACACAATCACGAACTGATCCAAATAAGGCATGAAAAACATATCATGAGATCCATGAATACAGCCGGCGCATTGGTCACTCCAAATGGCATCACTAGGAACTCCCAATGCCCGTACCTAGACTTGAAAGCTGTCTTCGGGATGTCCTGCTCTTTGACTCTGATCTGATGATATCCTGAGCGCAAGTCGATCTTCGAGAATACTGCTGTCCCTTTGAGCTGATCAAACAAGTCATCTATCCTCGGAAGAGGGTATCTGTTCTTGATTGTCACTGAGTTCAAGGTATGATAAAACACAACCTGGATGTACCATCCTTCTTTTTCACAAGAAGCCGGGCTCCCCAAGGCGATCCACTAGCACGAATGAATCCCTTGGTTCGAAGCTCTTCAATCATCTTGTACAGATCTCAAATTCTAACGGCGCCATCCTGTGACTTTCTCTGACACTGGGGCTGTCCCAGGAATCAGTCTATGGTGAACTCAACTCCCGCTCTGACGGCATACCTGGAAGCTCTTCTGGGAAAACATCTGAAACTCCTCGCTGATTCGGGACAACTGCACTGCTGCTACGGCCATCCGCAATACTGGAGGAGAAGGCTCAACTTCGCCTCGGGAAAAAAAACTCTGGCTCGCCTGGAATGCTAAAACAACCCTACCATATGGCAGTCTATTCTAGCATACTGGTTTCTCAACCAATCTATATTCCTAAGACCACATCATATCGACCATCGGAATTCTATCAATCTAACGAAGGAATTCCTTACTGCTAACTACGATCCGACACGAGAAAAACACCCTATCGTC
>JANAVB010017789.1:0-52629 GCA_029216955.1 Iris pallida
ATGTACCCAAGCTTAGCTGCAAACTCTTCCAGAAGTGGAAAGTGAATTGGCTGCCGATCCGAGACTATACTCACTGGAACCCCGTACAATCGGACTATCTACCGCACGTACATCTCGGCCAACCTCTCCGTCGACAAACCCACCTTGAAAGGCAAAAAGTGGGCCGATTTGGTCAATCGATCAACAATGACCCAAATCGTATCCTTCCCTCCTGGAGAGCGCGGAAGCCCAGATACAAAGTTCATAGTGATATACTCCCATTTCCACTCAGGAATGGGTAGTGGCTGGAGCAATCCACCGGGTCTCTGCCTCCCAGCTTTCACCTGCTGGCACACCAAGCATCTCGAAACGAACTGAGCCACCTCGCATTTCATGCCATACCACCAAACATGCTGTCTCAAGTCTCTATACATCTTGTTGGCTCCTGGATGCATAGAGTACTGAGAACGGTGCGCCTCCTGAAGAACCTCCTCCCGAAGTCCTTCGCTCGGCACGCACAATCTGGTACCATGCCTCAACGACCCATCCCCCGCTATAGAGAACTCATCCAACAGTCCTACTCGGACCTGCTCCCTGATGACTCTCAGAGCCTCATCCTCAAACTGAGCTGCCCTAACTCTGTCCATTATCTCTGACTGCACCTGGAGACCCCACATTTGCGCCTTAAACCCTGGAACTATCACCTCTATGCCCAAACTCTCCAGATCTGCCAGAAGGTGACGATCCATCGTCAAACACATGGCCACGGGATACCTGCTCAAAGCATCCGTGACCACGTTGGCCTTCCCCGGATGGTACTGTAAGGATATATCAAAATCCTTCATCAGCTCTAACCATCGCCTCTGCCTCATATTCAGCTCCTTCTGGGTAAACACGTACTTCAAGCTCTTGTGATCAGTATAGATCTCAACTCGCTCTCCGTACAGATAGTATTTCTACTGCTTCAAAGCAAAGATGACCGCTGCCAGCTCCAGATCGTGGGTAGGGTAGTTTCTCTCATGAGGACGTAACTGCCTAGATGCATATACAATCACATTTCCGTGCTGCTAAAGAACGCAACCCAAACCCCGTCCTGAAGCATCACTGTAGATCGTATAACCACCAGATCCAGATGGCAGCGTCAAGATAGGAGCTGTAGTCAACCTCGCCTTCAGCTCCTCGAAGGCGGCCTGGCACTCCTCGGACCAAACAAACTCCTCGTCCTTCCTGGTAAGGCGGGTCATCGGCTGGGCAATCCTGGAAAAGTCCTGCACGAACCTCCGGTAATAACCTGCCAGACCCAGAAAACTCCGAACCTCTGCTACTGAGCTCGGCGTAGACCAGGACTCCACTGCAGAAATCTTTTTTCGGATCCACTGAAATCCCCTCGCTAGAGACAACATGGCCTAGGAACTCCACGTGATCCAAGAAGAACTCGTACTTGGACAGCTTCCTATACAGCTGCTCCCTCCTGAGAGTGTCCAGCACAATCCTCAGGTGCTCCTCGTGCTCCTCTGGTGTCTTCGAATAGATGAGAATGTCATCAATGAAGACCACCACGAACTTGTCAAGGTACTGATGAAATACCTTGTTCATCAAGTTCATGAATACTGCCGGGGCATTGGTCAACCCAAACGGCATGACGGTATACTCATACTGGCCATAGCGAGTCCGAAAGACAGTCTTCGGAATGTCATTCTGCTTCACCTTCAGCTGATGGTACCCGGTACGCAAGTCGATCTTTGAGAACACCCTCGCCCCGCTCAACTGGTCGAACAAGTCATCAATCCTTGGCAAAGGATACTTGTTCTTAATGGTACGGTTGTTGAGCGTCCTGTAATCAATACACAGACGTACCGTACCATCCTTTTTGGGGACGAAAAGAACTAGCGCGCCCCAAGGTGAAGAACTAGATCGAATAAAGCCCTTGTCCTCCATCTCGTCAACCTGTTTCTTCAGCTCCGCTAACTCACTGTTGTTGATTCTATAGATGTGCTGGAAGATAGGCTCAGCGTCCGACACTAGTCTATAGAAAACTCAACATTATGATCTGGCGGCATCCCGGGCAGCTCCTCGGGAAAGACATCCAAGAACTCAGCAATAAGCGGATGTGGCAACACCGGCACCGCCAACAACGCTCCGCAGAATCCATCTCCCTGTTCCGCTGCACCCCTGGTGAACTCAAACTCCGGCTCTCCCGGCGGCCTAAACAGAATCCTGCCCCCTCTGCAGTCAATGCTAGCGTGGTGCATGCTCAACCAGTCCATACCGAGTACCACATCGTAACTCGGAAGTGGCATTACGAGCAAACACGCACTCAGCTCTCGGCCTCTCAAAGAAACTCTTCGCCCCTTGCAAACATTATTAACCAGGATGATGCCATTCCCGGTCATAATCTTGCAAGTCCTACCAAGATACTCAGCAATGATATTGTATCTAAGAGCAAAAAAAACAGACACAAAACTGTGCGTAGCACCAGAATCAAACAAGGCTAAAGCTGGAAAAGAATCGAGCAGAATAGAACCTGCGACAACATCCGCAATAGGCTCTATCTCCTCGGCTGCAAGAGCAAAGGCTCTACCCTGACCACCCCGTTGCTGGTGGTGCTGAACAAACCGCTGCTGCTGGTCATAAGTGGACCCCTCGGCTGCACTGCAGGTACTCTCGCCGGTGCCCCCTGAGCTGCTACCGCTCCATGGGCTACCCTGCGAGGGTTCGTAGGACAATCTCTCAACTGATGTCCAGCCTCCCCGCAATAGAGGCACAAGCCCAGCCTCTTCCGGCAGACCTCCCAGATGTGACCGGGCTTCTTGCAGAAGTCGTAAGGAGCCCCATGCTGTGCCTGCCTCTGCTGAGTGTGCTGCACCTGCTGCTGAACCGGTGCTCTAGCCTGAACCTGCGGCTGGTGTTGCTGGAAAGAACGATGCTGAAGCTGAGGGCACTTAGCAGCCCCCGCGCTGCTAGTAGCCCCCGAGAAAAGATTATACTTCCTCTTGGGCTTCAAGCCCCACTCCCGCTCTACCTTGCGGGCCTCCGCGTAGATCTGGGTATAAGTCTCATAGAAGGAGGAAATGAGGATATTGATATCCCAAGTCAGCCCCTCCCTGAAACGGCTTGCCCTGATCTCCGTGTCTCGAACCATGTACTCTGCGTATCAGCTCAGACGGCCGAACTCCGCGGCGTACTCCTCCACTGATAAACTGCCATGCTGCAGATCCTGGAACTGCCGCACCAGGTCAATCTTGTCCGTGGAGGAAACGAACTTCTCCTTGAAGAGGAGCTTGAACTCTGCCCAAGTATGGCCCTCTCCAGCTAGGGCTGGCTCATTTCTGAACCAGGTGCGTGCAATGTCTAGCAACTGCAAACCTACCGCCTCAACCTTCAGGTCATCTGCCAGGCGGGAGGCCCTCATCTGCCGCTCGATATCCTCGAGCCAATCATCTGCATAGACCACACCCTCGGTCCCGCTAAAGTCACGGGGCCCGAGCTTCTTGAAGTCCTGGATATCTCCGTACCTCGTACGCGTCCCCGGATGTGGAGCCCTCTGCTCCACGGCTGCAAGGGCCAACTGATGGGCATCCTCCATGCCCTGACGCATCGTGTTTGTCTGCCTCTGCTGAGCCTCGGCATGGGCTCTCTGAGTCTCCAGCATCTGCTGGAGGAAAGTAAGCATCTGCCCCATATCTATAGGCAGAGGAGGTGGAGGTGGAAGTATGTCTGCAACTGGCGGAGGAATCCGCTGCGCAGGAGGAGGAAGAGCGCCCGTATCAACCACTGGTACTGCGGCCGAAAAAGTCGTAGCAACCCCAGGGTCAGCCCTCGTAACTGGCGGAGGAGTGCCCCCAAGAGCTGCTGCCGACACCCCGACTCAAGCAGGAGTGTCCGGATCAGGTCCGCGAGTCATAGCAGACCTCTCCGCGTCCGCGGAATCAGGATGCTGGGACCTGGTCTGCACCATCCTGAAGATAGAAATAAAGAAGATATCAATATGGCACAAGAAGGATTATATCAAGGGAGGACAGCTAGAAAACAGTAAATCAATATCAAAGACGGTAAGCAAGATAAACAAGAAAAGATCCTACTGTGATTGAGTACTCTTAGCCTACTACCTTCTATATGTAACACAGGCTCGTAGTCAACACTCTAAGACGAGTGCCGCCACGACATCGTACTAATTGTGACTTCAGGACCTGCGTGGGCCACCACTAAAAACGTGTCATGACCCGCACCCGCTATAAGGGTACGTGTACATGACAACGCCCAGCCCTCACCGTAAAAACGGCATGGAACGCTGTAGGTTTTCTACTCTAACAACAGTTTATATATATCAAAAACCTGTCGAGAATATGGTCAACACTGAACGGAGGACAAGCAATGAATATATATATGAGTGCTCAATCACAACTCTAAGATGATAAAGTAACGACTGAAAGATAAAGACAACAAGACGATAAAATATAACATGTCAAGTCCAACACAAAGAATATACAAGTCCAAGTCTCTAATACAATCCATAATAATAACAGTCTCAAAAGTAGCTGGAGACAAGGTCCAGTGCAAAAGACCTACTCTAACTAAGCAATAGATAAAGTCTCGTCAGGCGGAGCTAAGTCCTACTGGACCAAGGTCTCCATGTCTAAGCCCACTACGTCATCCGGACCGTAGTAGGTACTGTAATCCCCCTCATCAGCATCTGTAATATTTTTTCAACATATCCAGTCAGGATGGAACGAGTACAATCAACTAACAACAGTTCACAAGATATGACAAAAGCTATAAGACTGTAAATAGAGAGTATACACAAGAAATCATGGAATATACATGTGAGTATCATGGCAAGATAAGCTGTAAATCTAGAACTAGAACAAGGCAAGTAAACTGATCATGGTATGTACAAGAATCAAGAATCATATATCTAGGTGTGTGAGTACTAGCTATAATATGTGGCCGGCTTGGGTCTGCACAAGGTCTACTGATCAGCCAATCCTACGTGAAGTGTAGGATTGGTAGCATTCAAGGTCTACAAGAATAAACAAGGCGGATAATGACCACACATCTACACTAGTACTCCCCGTCCCCGACTGGTAGAGTGGATCCAAGAAAGACACGTTATGACACGGGATTCTACGAGAAGGGAGCAAGTCTCCTCGAGAATCGGTGTCCATATACTGCACAAGAACTACAAGGGGCTTGCACAAGATATACCAAGATTACGAGGAATAACATCTCATGTCGGGATCCATGAATACCAATCCGTGTGACCAATGTGTCGAGAACAAGCATATCTACACTAATTACATGAATTATAACAATCATCGTAAATTGGAAAAGTGTCAGAGAATGTACTCGCCTGTAATATGATAAGATATGTCAACGGGATCCAAAGCAGCGTCTCGAGGACCTATAGAGAACAAGACGTATCAATACTATATTTAGGAAGTAAAGTCAAATCAAATTAAACCTTATTTAAGTCATTCAAGGTCAAGACATGGCAAACTAAGTCAATCTAGGTCAAACAAGGTTAAACTAGATTGTACATGGTCGATCTAAGTCATTTTAGGCCTAGCTAGGTCAAACTGGGTCAATGTAAGTCAAACGAAATTAATCTAGGTCGATTTAAGTCAACGGTTGACTTACAGTTGACCTTTGGTCAATTGGTCAACTCTGGTCAACCCTAGGTCAATCCTAGGTCAATGGTGACTAATAGTTGACTTTTGGTCAACAGTCCAAGTTTAATGGAATTTGGGACTAAATTGGGTAAAGTATTGACCCATAGTTGACTTTTGGTCTAAAAAGTCAACCGTGGTCAACCAAGGTCAAGACTAGGTCTAGACGATTATTTCTAATCATTACTAACCCTTACAACCCATATCCAAGTCCATCTTGGACTTCGAAACTCAAATCTTGGCCGTAGGCCAATATCCTAATTTACCCTTTACAAAGGTAAATTTCTAGCCTAGGTGAAAACCAAGTTAGCCTACCTACGCTTGGTATTTTGACCCGTGCTCCCTAGGGTAGTAGGATACTAGCCTATACATACGTTACCTACCAAGATACCTAGGTAAAGTGGACGTCTAGTCCATCTTACGGTCCATTGCCGATATCTTGAATATCTCAAGATATGCAATGGTACGACGCGATACCGGCGTCCTAAAACCCCGATTTCAACTCGGGAGCCTACCCGCAAAGTCTAATTCACGTATTCTAGGTCTCCCCCAAGTTTCAACTCATTCCGACGCTCGGGGCTCCGTTTCACCCTTTCACCCAAAATCCGATTCATTCCACTACCAAAATAACCAACTTTAGCGACGGCCACATCCGTCGCGAATTCGTCGGTAACATAAATTACCGACGGCATAGCGACGGATATTTGATGAAAATGGCCGTCGGGAAATACGTCGTCGCTAAAATTTGTCCGTCGCTAAGCCGTCGGACAAATGATTAACCGACGGACTAGCGACTGATTACCGACGGTTGCCTTTCAACGGATTAGCGACGGATTAGCGACTTGTTCCCGTCGGTTTACAAGGCATATAATATTAAAATATCCGTCGCTAAGCCGTCGTAAATAGGTCGGTAAAAGCGTATCAGAGAGGTTCCTGATACGCAACATCGGTCGCTATTCCGTCGCCATCCCGTCGTTAACCTCGACGTTATAGCGACGGATTAGCGACGGGTAGGGCGTCGGCCTGGTTCTGGAAAGCTTCCATAATTCCAGAACCATGTCGACGGATAATGGGTCGCTAAGCCGTCGCTAGTCCGTCGTCATCCTCGACAGATTAGCGACGGATTAGCGACCCATTATCCGTCGCTAAGTCTCTGGAAACCTACCATATTTCCAGAACCATGTCGACGGATTTGCCGTCGCTAGGTAGTCGACATTCCGTCGCTAATATTAATTGTACCCAGTTAACGACGGAAGTTCCGTCGCTAGTTGGTCGCTAGATCGTCGCTACCTGCAAATCATGTATATACTCTTAACATATATGTGAAGACACTATACTAACATGTATTTAAATCAAGGTTCAAAGTATCGGTATCGGAATCGGTATCGGACTATATATTCCTACGAGTATTGGCATCGGCGATATCAATACTCGTGTGAATAGGAGATTGCAATATAAGTCTAAGCTATCTAGCTAACATGTATACTTGCATTTACATTGTATCATAACTTGTATCTAGTTACCTTGCTAATCATGTATATACTCTTAACATATATGTGAAGATATTATACTAACATGTATTTAAATCAAGGTTCAAAGTATCGGTATCGGAATCGGTATCGGACTATATTCCTACGAGTATTGGCATCGGCGATATCAATACTCGTGTGAATAGGAGATTGCAATATAAGTCTAAGCTATCTAGCTAACATGTATACTTGCATTTACATTGTATCATAACTTGTATCTAGTTATCTTGCAATATAAGTCTAAGCAATCTAGTATTGGTATCGGCGATATCGGTAGTATCGGCGGTATCGGATCGAAGTATCGGATTTTTTTGGTATTGGAAAACAAATAATTATTAATAAATTATTTACATTTAAAAACATATAATTTATACATTTAGGCATAATTTTAAGTGTTTTAAGTATTATTTCTTAGTAGTTTTGAAATTAAATGAAATTAAATTAAATGAAATAGTATTATTTCTTAGGATCGGGACATGCCAAACCGTATCCGTATCGGGGAATGCAACCCATTCTCCACCCCCCCGACCCCCCTGCCCCCATTCAACACCCCCCCCGACCCCCCTGCCCTCTCCATTACCCACCCCCCCGACCCCCCTGCCCCCATTCTCCACCCCCCCGACCCCCCTGCCCTCTCCACCCCCCACCCCCCCGCCCCCCGACCCCCCCTGCCCCCATTCCCGACCCCCCCCGACCCCCCTGCCCCCATTCAACACCCCCCGACCGCCCTGCCCTCTCCACCCCCCACCCCCCGACCCCCCTGCCCCCATTCCCCACCCCTCCCGACCCCCCGACCCTCATTCCCCACCCCCCCCACCCCCTGCCCCCATTACCAACACCCCCCCGACCCCCTGACCCCATTCACCACCCTCCCCGCCCTCTCCACCCCCCGCGAAGCCGACCCCCCCCCCCCCCACTCCCCCCCGGCCCCAAAACCCAAAATTAGAGAAAGAGAGAGAGAGAGAGAGAGAGAGAGAGAGAGAGAGATACCTGGTAGAGAGAGAGAGAGCCGCGAGAGAGAGAGAGAGAGAGCCGCGCGCGAGAGTGAGAGAGCCGCGAGAGAGAGAGAGTTTTGGGGGGAATGAAAAATTCCCTCCCGTCGGTTCAATTTAAGTTAGGGCACAGAACCTAGCGACGGAATAGCGACGGAATAAATTAGTCGCTACACCGTCGCCAATTAAAAGGTGTTTTCCGACGGATATATCCGTCGCCAGTTAGTCGCTAAAGTTCCCGCCAATGTTTTAAAGATTTTACCGCCAACATTTGCGACGAATAAGCGACGAAAAAGAATCCGTCGCTAACGTTCGTCGACTTAGCGACGGAAACCCGACAATTTTTTACATTTAAAATTGGAAAAAATTATGTTATGTTGTCTGTCGCTAATCCGTCGCTAAGATGTCGGAAACTGGTCGCTATTAGCGACGGAATACGTCCGTCGCTAAACTTCCGTCGGTAAAGTGGGGTATTTTAGTAGTGTTCCCAATTCCTACTCTTCTCCTTCTCCTTCTAATTTCTATTCTTCTAACTCTCTCCTCCTAATTCTTCCTATTCTTCTTCTTCTAATCTCTCTTCTCATTCTTTTTCCTATCTTCTTCTAATTCCTAATTTCCTATTCTCCTTTCCCTCCTTCTCTTCTAATCTTCTTCTCCTACTTCTTCTAAACTTCTTCTTATTCTTCTTATCATTCTCTTCCTCTAATTCTCTATATGTATCCATCTATATATATATATATATATATATATATCTATATATATGTATATATATATATATATATATATATATATATATATATATATATATTTTTTTTTCTTCTTTATATATATATATATATATATATTAAAATATATATATATATATATATATATAAAATATATCTATCTATATATATATATATATATATATATATATATATATACATACATTCACATACATATCTATATATAAATACATACACATACATAATTATGTAGACACACACACACATGTCTATATATATATAAATGCATACACCCTCACACAAACACACACACTCTCTCACACATATCTATATATCTATATCTATATATATATATATATATATATATATATATATATATATATATATATATATGTATATGTATATATATATATATATATATATATATATATAACCATCTATATATATATATATATATATATATATATATATATATATATATATATATATGTATATGTATATATATATATATATATATATATATATAACCATCTATATATATATATATATATATATATATATATATATATATATATATATATATATATATATATATATATATATATATATAGATGGTTATATATATATATATATATATATATATATATATATATATATATATATATATATATACATTCACATACATATCTATATATAAATACATACACATACATAATTATGTAGACACACACACACATGTCTCTATATATATAAATACATACACCCTCACACAAACACACACACTCTCTCACACATACTCACACAAGCACACACACACACTCTCACACAAACACCACCACCACCATCTCATGACACCAACAACACCACTCTCTCACACAAAAACAAATATATATATATATATAATACATACACATATATATATACATATATACATATATATATACTACTCTATATATGAAAACCCCTAATTAATTCCTTAACCTAGATTTTTAGGAACCTATTAAAAGCTATGGGCAAATGGTGGAGAATGAGCTCCTCTTCATTTATTGTGAAGGGAATAAATGAAATAGAGAAATAAATGAGGGGATTTATGGCATACCTAATTTGAAAATCCTTGGAGAAGAAAGAGCTTGGAAGAAAGAAAGAAATTTGAGAGAGAGAGAGAGTTTACTTTGTGAAGAAGCAAAGGAGAGGGGTGCTCCCTACATGGCCGGCCAAGGGGTCTTATTGGGTTTGGGTGGTGATCCAATAAGCCCCCAAACCCAATAGACTTGGTTTGGTTTGAATTGAATTCGGTTTGGTTCGGTTTGTTTCGGTTTAGTTCTAATTAACCAAATAAGCCTCTAAAATGACTAATTAAACCATGGAAGTAGGGTTTATAGTTTCTAGCCTAGTTAGGATGGTATGTGGGCCAAGTCCAGCTAGTATGTGGGTCCTACTAGGGTCCAGACTACCCGGGTCTCCAACTTAAGTCTGAATTGGATAAAATCCAAACCAAATCAAATAAATCCCTAAAAATCATATAAAATCAAATAAAATTCCTAAATATTATTAAACTTGAAAAATGATGAAAATACTCCTAATTCAAAAATTGGGGGTGACACTCCGATACAAGACTCATTGCCGCGCGGGCTACAACATGACTCGATTACAAAAGGGTGCCGATGAGATAGTCGTTCCATATATTGCACACATCCCTTAATATACACAAAGTACTCCAGTGACCTGGATGGGAGGGACGCTGAGTCATCTTCCTTGGACTGTCGAGAGCCTTCAAAAGTGGAGTCGCAGAGAAAGTATTCGACGCACAGCCGAAGCTTCAAAATCACGAACGCCACCGTGTTAGCTGGCACGTCCTTCCTGGTTCACGGGACCTGCAAAGGGCGAGGATCAGCATGAAACACATGTACTAGCAAATGGCTAATTAAATCCAAGCTCTGCATTTGATTCAAGAAGTTTCGTAAACATGTTAGCTAGCTATATCAATGATCTTTCTAACCATCCTGTTCGATTTGCATGTTAACATGTTTTGAGGCAAGCATATAAAACTGTATATCATTAAGCAACTATCATATTCATCCCGTGTCCCGTTCACCTGTTAAGCAGTGAAAGTGTATTCAGGCCACTGACAATGTCAAGCCATTTCGGACTATAGCATTGGTTAGACGATGCCCCTTTCACGTCGGGTAGCGAGCCTTGTGCGAAAGTGCCCGCATAACTCGTGCCGATGAAGGGTTGGCGCTGCTACACTCGTTCCTCCCGGGCTGAATCGATCTCTTGGCCTAGGCAACCGTTCGAGGAAACTTCACCTTGTCGACAAGTTGTCCAATGACCATTTTACTTTGAACTTAGTTGATTTGCTTACTTGACCGTATCGTTGCGATAAACGTTAATCGATTCATTCATTGTTTTGCATAGGCTAAGTGGATTTGAGTAAGAAATACGTTTTCCATTTTCAAAACTGGCAGTTTGATAGCAAGTATTTCGTGAAGAATCGTGCCACAATTTCTTTGATTCTACACTATTATGACAAGCATTCATTTACTTCACATATTGAGTTTTAAAGTAGAGGGACGAGACGAAGGAGGTCAGCCACTCGCCTTAGGCTTGCTTCAAGCGAGCGACCGATTGGCTGCACTGACGTCGCCTACGCGATCACCTGCAATCGCATAAGCAACTGATTAGAACACTGTATAATTTAAGGATATTCGATATGAATGCGAAGCTCGAAAATGCGTCACGAAAACCCATCGAAAACATTCACCAAAAATGTATTCACGAAAACCAAAGCCAAAGCCAAATCAAGTGCGGCATGAAAACCAGAGCAACGGGAGGTCTCTTCCGACTCAGCCGCAGAGCCAATCCTCGAGGCACAACCCGCTGAATATGGGACTTGGTTCCGAAGAAGCAATTCCATAACGTGGAATGGATCTTAATTCAACCGTTTCCGTTCGATCGACTCGGCCGATTCTGACCTATCGGTCCCGACCGAATCGATAGCGACAGTGTTCCTTTGTCGCGCACCCCGTGGTCGAAAACGGGGCACGATGTAGGGACAGGGCACTACACAAAGTCCAGCCTCTCACAGCTGCAACAGTCAAGAATGACCGAACTGTAGGCATCTTAGCTGCCGGGGCAAATGTCTCTGAATAGTCGATCCCCTCAACCTGATGATTACCGAACACAACCAGCCGTGCCTTTAAGCGCTCAATACTTTCGTCAGATTTGTACTTGATTTTGTATACCCATCGACTTCCCAATGCTTTCTTTCCAGGAGGCAAATCAACAAGACTCCATGTCCCATTATCTTCCAGAGCCTGTATTTCAGTTTGCATAGCCGCGCGCCAGCCTGAATCTCGCGAGGTCTGGCGATATGAAGTAGGCTCAACACCTACAGTGATGGCTGTAAGAAAATCTATGTGTCCAGCAGTAAATATGTCATAACTTAGAAATTGTGTTAGAGGATACGAAGTACCTGAGAAAGTGACGGGAACAGATGAACTATGGTGAAGGGGAGACTTTTACTTCGAACAGCATTCGTTACAAAATCCTGTAATCGTACTGGCTGTGATTTCTTTCTCATTCCTCTTCCCAATACTACCTCGTCGGGCACCTCTGGCAACACTGTATCCCCTGTATCATTAGTAGTATCCGTATCACCCCCAGCGGACTCTCCTGTCAATACTTCTGCAGCTACCTGTGCATCCTCGCCACTCGGTGCCGAGCCACCAGCAACCACTCTGCCCTCAGCCACCGTAGCCGGCACCATCCCAAAAGCCTCTATATCGTCTTCCGGCACCTCAACAGATGTATGGCGTATCGCAGAAGACATCTCGCTAGCAGAGCCACACCCAGGAAATTCTTTTTCATAAAAAGTTACATCACGGGACACAAAAAATTCATCAGTCTCCAAGTCATACAATTTCTATCCCTTTTTATCAAGTGGATACCCAACAAAGATACATTTTCTACTCCTGCTAACAAATTTATCATGTCGGGATTTCAAATCATACGCATAGCACAGACAACCAAAAATACGTAGATGATCATACGAAGGAGCCTAACCATATAAAACTTCATAAGGAGACTTAAAATGCAAGATACTAGAAGGTGTTCTATTTATCAATAACATGCACTCAGAACACATTCTCCCCAAAAATCCACAGAAAGAGAACCCGGAAATCTCAATGCCCTGGCTACATTTAAAATATGTCGATGTTTTTTTTTCCACCCTTCCATTCTGTTGAGGTGTCCCAACACAGGATGTTTGGAACAATATATCTTGAGATAAAAAATAATCTCGTAAACAATTAAATTCAATGCCATTGTCACTCCGTACACGACGTACATCGACCCCAAACTGACGCTTCACCATAGCAATGAATTTAAAAAACATAGAGTAGACAGCACACTTATCCTCCAACAAAATAACCCAAACAGCTCTAGAAAAATCATCCACCAAAGTCAAAAAAATATCGTACCCCATTAGATGACGGAACACGATATGGTCCCCATAGATCACAGTGTATAAGTTCAAAATATCTCAAAGCATGACTACTACTATCAGGAAAAGTATCACGAGTCTGTTTAGCTTGATGACAAATATCACAAGCCTTATGAGAAAATACACTAATATCAGAAAGAAAAGATAAAGTCTGCATTATTTTATCTGAAGGATGCCCCAGTCTACTATGCCAAACCTCGGAATCACTCTCTCTGTATGCTAGGATCACCGAAGCCAAAGAAGCTGGAACCTCCCACAAGAAGTAAAGTCCACCCCTTTGTTCACCTGCTCCAATCACCATCCTCGTACTTCGGTCCTGAACAAAACACAAATCAGGAGTAAATAACATATCACAATTTCTGGCACCAATCAATTGTGAGACAGTGATCAAGTTGCAAGTCAATGTTGGAATGTAAAGAACATCCGTCAACACCAATAAAGCAGTCAAAAATACTTTCTCTTAGAACAGCCTCAATAATGCTCCCATCAGGCAAAGTCACAGGACAGACAGGTTCCTCAAAGCAATCAACTAAACAATCACGAGAACCTGTCGCATGAAGAGTAGCCCCAGTATCGAATATCCAAGTGACAGAAGAATTCTTACCCATCAGACGATCAGAGTTTAAAGGACCAGGGTTAGAAGGATTGTCGTTATCCAGCAAGCTCATCAGTTTTTGCCATTGTTCACCTGAGAGTGGTGAAGGATACCCTCTATGTATCATATCTGCCGAACACGCCCAGCAAGACCAGCAGGGACACCATGACCAACAGCGGCGACATGATGAACAACCCCTGCGCCACCAGCACCACGTCCTCCATCACATCTCTGCGGTGGTGCCGGGCCTCTGCCACCACCAGCACCACGTCCGCCCTCACACCGAGGACGAGTCTTCCACCACTCTGGATAGCCAATCTTGGCAAAGCAAGTTGCAACATCATGACCTATTTTCTTGTAATGAGTACAGATCATACCTGATTTGTCCCTGGAATATGAGGTTCTACTATTAGAAGTAGTAGAAATACGAGGTGAAGTCTTGATAGCCAGCGCCATCACCTCCTCAGTAGCGGATTGGACCTGAGATTTTCGCATATCCTCCTCCTCACGGACTACCTGGTATGTCCGATCTAAACTTGGCTGAGGATCCTGAGCCAGAAGATTAGATCGGATATGACCATACAACTCAGCATTCAACCCATACATAAAGTCCTGAAAGTGGTCTTCATCCCTCATAGCCTGTAGCTTTGCAGCAAGTTCACCACAGGTACAAGTAGGCAATGGGAAATAAGCAGCTTGTTCATTCCACAAAGACTGTAAATTTCTAAAGTAGGTTTTCACAGACATCGACGCCGTTTGTTTGCACTCGGCCAAAGCCACCTTAATTTGTTGCTTCCGAGTGCCATTGCTAACAACAAATCTTTTCTCCAACAAGTTCCACAATGGATAAACCTCCTCAAAGTACGGCAAAGATTTCTTCAGAGACGGATCAATGGTATTAAGAACCCATTGAACCAATAGTGCTTGCACACATCTTCAATCAAGCAATTTACTAGCATCATTAACAGGTTTGAGTTCAGTACCTTCCAGAAAGGTGATCTTTCACCTAGAGATCAGGGAGAGACGTATCGACCGAGACCACTCAGCATAATTCGGTCCACGGAAAACAATTGGAGTAATGATATTTCCTGGTTGATCAACAGAACTCAGAAAATATGGATCCTTCGGATTAGGATAATTGGGGTTGTGTGCACCGCCACCGTCAGTCGCGACGGAGTAGCTGGACGCAGCATCATCTGCCATCGCGGATGTCGGGTGTACAAAAATTTTGTACAACTCCAACGAATCGGCCGCTGATGGATGGGGTCGACGGCGAATCGGCCGCGATCAGGGGCACCGGATCTGGCGCGTAGGGGCGAGCGGATGTCGGGTGTACAAAATTTTGTACAACTCCTGACGAATCCGCCACTGATGGACGGGATCGGCGGCGAATCGGCCGCGAATCGGCCGCGAATCCGGCGAATCGACGCGGATCGGACGGATCGGCGCAGATCGGGCGGATCGGACGGCTCGGACGGCTCAGTCGGAGCCGGGAAGCCGCGAGCGGATCAGGGCCGTGGCGCGATCGGCGCGGAACAGGAGCGAGGGGCCGTAGGGCGAGCGGGAGGGCGCGAGAGGGCGCCGGTCAGCGCGGGAGGGCGCGCGCTGGGGGGGGGGGGGGGGTCAGGCGCGGGAGCGGGCGTCGGCTGCGTTCGTTGCCGGATCGGTCAGGTGTTTTTTTTTTTTTTTTTCGGAAGACGACGGCTAGGGTTTTTCGGGTGGCTCTGATACCATGTAGGAAATAATAATACCTTGTTCTCATTGATGGAGTATGTTTACAATATATATAGTGCTACATTATTGGGCTTATGGACCATATTTACATTAGGCACAAATATAATCTAACATGTTATACAAACATATATAAAATTAGAATTCAATAAAGTACAAACGAGCTCCTAAACGAGCCAGCTCGCGAGCTCAAATGAGCCGAGTACTTCTAATCTTGAGCTTGACTCGTTTATTAAGCGAGCTCGAAAATGGGGGTTGAGCTCAACTTGTTTACTAAACGAACCGAGCTCAAACGAGCTTTTATCGAGCCGAGCTTCGAGCAACTCACGAACGGCTTGGCTCATTTGCAGCCCTAGTTGTGGATACATTTTGCAGTCCAAGTATTTCCATCTATGTTACTATTGAGAGAAGTTGTCGTCATTGATCAATGTGGTATACGTTTGTTCCCTCCTCCTCACTTCTTCCACTCAAGATCATACACGAACTGGTACTAGTAAACAATGGCACTCGCGCTACAAGCTTGTGTCTAGACTTTGCTTCGGAAGGTCTACAGACTACAGCTCATCCCAACCCAAATTCTACAAGTGCAAGAAGCACCCCATCATTTGATCAAATCATATCAGTAACTAATTCCCTCTAAAACACTAGTCTTATAAATTGTTTGATGTTTATAATTAGGGTTTCTGTGGATATATATTACTCCTTTTTTTTTGGTACCACAATCAAGTTTGTGTCCATTTTTAAATTTATTTTATTGTGACCAATAACCCTTTTGGGTTCAGCCTTTACCAGCCATCCCTGACTTAATCCTAGTCGATACATTGGACGCACCTTTTTCTTTGTTTCGGAGTGAGACGCGTACTATTACCACTACGTACCACACCTCTGGACGGCTCGCCTGAATGCTGAGTCTTGTACAAATGCTAGCAATGAACAAAGTCCTCATTTGGTTCACGGAAAGGAAAGGAAATCAATTCCTTGTTCCTTTTCTTTTCTTTTCTTTTTTTGGAAAATTGTAATTTTCAGCCATTTTTTTTTCCGGTGTTTGGAAAGACCAAGAAAATTGGAAGGAAAAGTGAATCCCTAGGTGGGTGGGGAGAACCATTTTCCTCCCAATTTATTCATTTTCTTGGGAATCGGTTTTCTTTCTCAAACATTTTTTTTGACATCCAAACATAAAAAAAAGAATTACTTTCCTTTCATAATGTCATCATTCCGTGAACCAAACATGGCCAAAATGTATTTACTTTCCTTGAGTTTGGAAGTAAATGCAGAATTTATTTCCCAAGGATCGTGCTCTACGGCGAACCCACGACAAACAAACACATGGACGTATTTTCTAGAGAGAATAAAGACAAAAAAACTAAACTCAAAATGGACAATGATTACCTTACAAAACTTAACTGACAAAAACCACCGGAAGAACGAAATCAATACTAAAATAAGATTACAAAACAAGTTTTTAGACGATTGTTATAAATCTACTACCCCATTTTTTAGAAGATTGTTATAAATCTACTACCCCATTTAAAAGCCCAATATATTTGTTCTTCAACCTCTTTTTTTCTTTTCTTTCTCAACTACCCAACACCTATCTACAAGCACAAGAATGTTATTTGAATGGTAATTCTAGACAAACTCTAAACCTAAACCAATTAGTTACTTAGGATTGTCCAAAGGTATCTATTTAAACTTAAAAAGCAACTAACTAATTAGTTATTTAGGGTAATTTCAAGTAAATAACTAATCATAAGTAAATCAAAGGTTTAGAATTGGTATTTTGCATCTCCATTTTATCTCGTATTATACGTGAGCCCAAGTAAATTAGAGATCCAATATAATTTAAGCATGTTATATTCAAATACAATGCTAAAATGGGCACACGTCTTGCGCTTCACCGTGGCCCATGGCTAACCTACCTTTAATTTTAAGTCAATCTGTATAGCTACTCCAATCTTAGATTGTGTATCACCTTAGGAGTTGACCTCTATAATTCACCCAACCTTAAGTCAACCTTAGGAGCCAACATGATTCTGATTGTATGTGTCATGTAGGTGTCAGCATAATTTGTCTCAAAGAAATTGGAACATTCAACATTCTGATTTGTTACTTTAGGTTCAGATACCACTTGCTGAAAATGCGATGAGACTCAAATTGAGGGATGATCTATGAAATATAATATTAGACTTGAACCCATATGTCTAAAAGAGTCATTTATTAACTCCATGACGAATCTGATATATATATTTTATCTTTCACTTTTTATTCATTGTGAGAAAAATCTTATACAACTTCCTTCTATGCCTCGTTTGGTAGCAAAAAGGAAAGTAAAGGAAATTAATTATTTGCCCTTTCCATGGGAATGAAAAATTATAATTTTTATCAATTTTTTTTGGTGTACATCTTGAGTATGGATAGTTTAGTCTTAAATTTTTATAATAAATGCAGAAAATTGAGAAGAAAAGTGAATCAATAGTCTTCTATTTTTTTCATTTGGGAACTATCTTTTTATACTCCGTGGTTTTTTTTTCATCCAAACACAGATAATGAATGACTTTCATTTTTCAAGGTCATGATTTCGCGAACTAAACATGACCTTATATCTCCACCAAACAGACAAACCTCCAGAGCTCAACTGGATGCGAGATACAACCTAATACCTTACACCCGTAATCGACACAGATACTAAAAAGACGAAGAGTTTCTTATAACAGTATATACATTTAGTGTAATTGAAATTAAGATATTGTAGCAGAAGTGCCTATAATTATTAAATATCTTCGTTTCATGGATCCGAATTTGGGAAGATCCGACAGTCCGATCATTGCCTCCCAATATCTATACTTTCTTCTATTGAGAGTAAGAGAATGAAAGAAAAACTTTCTTTCTTTCCAAAGACCATGAATGAATGAATGAATAGTTTGCTTACATTCTTGGCGTGCTCCGCTCCTCAAAATCTACAAAGCAATATGTGCTTGGGAAAGTTGGGAAACATATACAATGCACTTCAAAGGGGCCGTCACTATAGGCCACCATACCTACAGTAACCATCGCACTCAATCCTCCACATATATGGGCCCATCAAATCGTCCTCGTATCTTATATCCCATGTGCAATTAGAGCGAAAGGTAGAGTATGATCTTTTTGGAATGTTCAAGAATTCTTCATCCACGGAGTTGCAATCCATTTCTCGTGTAACTGAAAAATAAAAAAAAAAATACTTTCAATTGCAATAAAATATTATATCACATTCAATTGTAATGAGATTGTAATGTCAATCCAAATACGAAAATTGTTTACGGTAACAATAAAAGTGTCACTTTCAAGACATTTTTAATGCACTTTTATCTTTCCAAGCATCCTATGCTGAATGGTGAGAATTGAAATGCCAACTGAGACTTTCTCCTTATCATTTTTTTTGAAAAAATTTGAGTGGCACCCCACTTTTTTTTACGCTTATTTAAGGTGCACCTCACAAGTTTACATGAATGTATGACACCCCCCGCTTTTGACGGTTTCAGTCCAAAATGAACGGTCAACCCCGTTGACCAATTTTTTTGGACGAAAATACCCTCCTATCTGTTGTCATCTTCCCCGCGTCAACTATCCGTCTCCCTCCGCCGTGCTCGGCCCCCTCCACGGCGTCGCCGCACCCCCTTCCTCCCTCCCCGACCTCGCCGCACCCCCGGCCATCACCACCACCACCACCACCACCATCATCATCATCACCACCACCATCAACCATCATCACCACCACCGACACCCTCCCCCCCTCCCGCTCCGCGCCCTCCCCCCCCCTCCCGCTCCGCCCCCCTAGCCCCCACCCGCCACCGCCGTCGTCGCCGCAGCAGCACGCGGCAGCAGCTGCAGCGGCGGTGGGGGCTAGGGGGCAGCGGGAGGGGGGGGGGGGGGGGAGGGTGTCGGTGGTGGTGATGATGGTTGATGGTGGTGGTGATGATGATGATGGTGATGATGGTGGTGGTGGTGGTGGCGGGGGGTGCAGCGAGGTCGGGGAGGGGGGGGAGGGGGTGCGGCGACGCCGTGGAGGGGAGCCGAGCACGGTGGGAGGCAGCCACGTGTGACGGGGAGGGGGACACACAAAAGAAGATAAGAGTATTTTCGTCAAAAAAAATTGGTCAAAGGGGTTGACCGTTCGTTTTGGACGAAAACCGTCAAAAGTGGAGGGTATCATACATTCATGTAAACTTGTGAGGTGCACCTTAAATAAGCGTAAAAAAAAATTGGAATGTCACTCAAATTTTCATTTTTTATTTCCTCTTTGTATTACCAGTTATAGCTAGGAAAGCACAATAAGTACAAGATAAGTCAACCACCTCTCCAATCAACACCCAGAAAAAAAAAAAGTCCTACCATTGGATAGAGATCAAAAAATAAATCATATAATGCTAAAAGGTTTTTAAAAAAAACTCAAGTCAATGTACTCCAATATCGAAATTTCATTCTTCAAATTTTCGGCATTCTTTCTCTCTTTTTATCATGATAATCCAATTCTAACTTATGCCAAGTGTTGCCACAACATACTTAAGCCAAAAATACAAGGTTCCAGAACTTAGGTAAACTAGTCGATAGTCAATTATCCTATAAGGAAAATAAGCATCAATTATGGTCAAAACGCAATCTAAAATGAGAAAATTGATAACCTTAAGGGTGTGTTTGATTGCAAGGTGGAAAATGCATGGAAAAGAAATTAATTCCACGGACTTATTTTCCTAGGAAAAAAATTCCATGGAATTTAAAATTTTCCATAATAGCGGTGTTTGATTGCAATTTTTTTCCCGTGGAAAATCAAATAAATTTTCATGGAAAACTTAAATTTGGTGTTTGATTGGCTTTATTTTCCACGGAAAATAGTCAATTTTACATGGAAAATGATATTTTGTTGTTTGGTTGTACTTTTTTTCCATGGAAAATTTACATTTTCCATTGAAAACTTAAATTTTCCACATCCACAATACTCAATTCAACATTATAATGTACAAAAAAAAAAATTCAACATTATACACTTGATATAGATAATTCGGACAAACTTAGAAGACATTCAAAATGATTGTACAACAATAATCGCATATCAATCCATCCCAACTCCCCACAATCATTCAACAAACAACAAAAAATTATATATCAATCAAACATAACATAAACAATACTCAACTGACAAAAAAAGAAGGATCTTTATCACAAATGTCCAAGTTTGCTATAGTCATTCCTTAACCATATAAAAATATATATATATCCAACACACCCATCGTTCTAAAATGAAATGCTAAAAAATATCAACGGGGAGGATCCCGTCCAAGCTTACGATAGACCCATAATCGTCGGAACTCTAGATCCGTGATCTCAAGGAAGAACTTTCCCGCCTTTTCGTCCCCCTCAAACACTTCCATCAAATCTATTACATCTCCTTGGTCGAGGTCCATCTCTTTTAGCCTTTCCAAGAGTGCTTGTCCATTCACATAATTTTGTGATGCTTGTTTGTCGAAAGCAACGGCTTGTTTGTCGAAAGCAACGGCAATCATCTCGGAGGACTTTGCTATCTTTGCAAGGGCCAATGCAGCATCTTCCATTGGTTTTATACGCTTTCGTCGTTGTGAAGAACCCCCTTGAACCGACCGATGTGGATGCGCATTTGTTGAAAGACTTGGTTGTGTTTCCTCCATATCATTTTCGCCCTCCAAGTCATCCACGGGTTCGCTCATCAGAGGAAAATCATTACCCGAAATCGCTCGATCACCTGTCGCAGCGTCGTTACCAAAGACCGTAAGCAAATCATAGTACCTGGGGCATAGTTTTCCTTTCATCTTTGCTCCATCAGGTTTCTCCTGAAAATAGACATTCAAGAACCAAAGTTAAAAATCTAACAAAATGATAAGCATGCTTCATAACTTCCAAATCTGAACATATATGCAAATCTGAACATAACAAGGATATGCAGGCAGTATAGGTACCCATTTGCAGTAATCCTATGCTCAGACTAATGTACAGGGAATGAAAGAAATGCCATATTAACTGTTATTAAAGAAATGCCATTTTTGACTTGGGGTCCAACTTGTTGGCTTGCCATATTAACTGTTAGAACAATGGAAACATAAACAATATTCATAAACAAATGGAAACATAAACAAACGTTGAGTATAGATAAACTGATTGCAATTACCTGGAGTTTGATTCTTTGGACTACTGTACATGTAATAACCTGGACTGAGAGATTTATAGTTTGGGTTTTGCAACCATAGGTCATTTCTAATTCCCAGTTTTGAACCATGGATGGTTGTTTGTATGCATTAATCTGAGAACTTCACAAGGATAGATGGTTGTGGCTAAATCAAATGAAACTGAAAGTTAAGTATCAAGTACGGATGGGTTTTAGCAGTTCAGTAGCTAATATAGCAGCAGGTTTGGGTTGATGCTTAGCTTGATTTAATCTCACACTGTGTAGCAGAGTTTTGTAAATATACAGGAAGTTATGGATAGCTCGAGTGGTTGTTGAGTCAAAACTGGTTTTAAATATGAAGTTATATAGTCTCTTGTTTACTCCACCATTCCAAGCCTATCCATTCAAATTCTATAACTGAGTGAATGTTATGATAACTATGTCGACAAGGATTGGGAAACCTGGACTTCCCAGCAATCGAAATGATTTGATTCTTTCTTCCATGAAAAACTCATACAAGCGAAATGTGTCCTTTTCTCAGAAATGTATCAGTCAACATATGCATTCAGATTTATATGTCTTACCTTAATATATGTCTCCCAAGTGATGGGATCGGCTGAAACTCGTCCGCTAGGGTCCAATCCAAAGCCACTAATTTTGAACAATTCCGTGATGTCATCACATTCCTTTTTTAACGTCTTTAATCTGCCCCTCACATTGTCAACAGAAACAGAAATATGACATGCTTCCCTCACTTTCTCTATAACCTGTAGTAGAGCATCAAATACATCAAATACATCAAATACATCAAATATTATTGAAAGTAAGAACCCTATAGCGTTTTAACCTTTGTAAACTCCTCGGACTTGAACCCCTTTTCGGTTCGTTTTGGTCCGGCCAACACTATCTCAAGAAGACCATTGATTAGCACTTGATCCATATTTTCACTCCACCTTACTTGCTTCCTCGGATTGTTTTTGACTTGGGGTCCAACTTGTTGGCTTGCCATATTATCCTGATACCAGGCATCAGTCAAATGCCCACTATGTTATGAATAACAGAATATTAATCAGTTAATCAGTTGATGTGCTATACGAACTTTATCCTATATGATATATCCAATTTTTGCATAAATAACAGTCGAGCTGATAGTGTACAAGTTACAGATCAGATTGTGATATTCTCTTATGCATCAGAATTAATCAGTTGGCATTGTGAAACAACAGCAACAGAAACATCAAATACATCAGAAATTATGCATCAGAAACAAGTTTAGCAGGCAATCATAAAAAACCCAAGCCAAGTTTCCTCCAAACATCAGAAATTATGCCATCAGAAATTATGCATCAGAAACAAGTGTGTTGAACAATCAATAGCTTAATACCTTATAAATAAGCTCAGGTTGTTATCTAGATGAGGTAAGTATAGAAACTTTATTAGCAAAGAACAAGTCACAAAAGTTTGTAGTAAGGAAGAGTGCCAAAGCAAAATAAGTAAAGTCTCTCCTTAGTCTCTCATGCTTTGGAGCTCTCAGGACAGCCTTTAATACTTACCTTCCCCTCTGTGAAAATTAAATATCGTGGAACGGTTGGTGTCTAAGATAAGCAAATCTTTTCTTCAACAAGCCAATCGTCCTCTCAACAACATTACGGAGAGATGAGTGGCGAAAGTTAAACAACTCTCTGCTATTTTGAGGAAGAAGCCCCACGATATCTCTACGATGATAACGCGTACTCCGATACGGTGTGACGAAGCCTGGAACCAAGGGGAACCCCGCATCGGCAAGATAGTATTTACCTATTATTAGAGATAACTATTAATGCATCTAGATGTTAATAGTTAAGTTGTTAAATTTATGAACAATCACGAGATGTAAAGCATACCAATTGGAACCGTTAGTCTATGTCCTTGCCGTAGAACTGCACTCCTCAACAAACGACCATCATGCGCAGACCCCTCCCAGCCAGCAAGCACATAGGTAAACTTCATATCAAATGTGCATGCCACCAAAACGTTTTGAGATATTATTTGTTTTCTATTCCGATACCTAGGGTGTTCATGCACAGGCACGTTTGCAGCAATGTGAGTACCGTCGATGGCACCCACAGCATCCTATAAAAATAAAAACTATTTTCTATTAATTTTAACTAAAAAAATAAAAACATAACTTTCTAATAGTAAATAAACATTGCACCTGAAAGTAATGGTACCAGCCTTCGTCACCCTTATCGTAGGGAGAGTTCTGGGCAGTGGCGTTGACGACGACGTCCCTATAGAGTGCAAGACATGCATTTAGCACCCTATGGAAATAGTGGCTCACAGTTTGGCTAGACCTGAAAAAGGTGTAAGCCCCCATCCTGCTACGATGGTCGTGGCCAACTGTGCTTAGAAACATAGCCACTTGTTCTTCAACTCGCACAAACCGGCTATCGGCTAAACCGTAACCACGTAAGCGACCACATAATCGTTGGAATGCACCAATTTTCATCCGAAGCATCTCATGGCATACCCTGTCACTCAAGCCGAACATTCGATTCAATGCAATCTCTCTCTCAGCTCTATAATTACGATGAGGGTGCCTTGTGAGACGTCGGGTAAAATGATGGTGCATCATAGTACTATAGATCGCCACTGCTTGCATCATCATCGTCCAAAACACAGCGACAAGTTGCATTTGCCTCGGTACTCTCGCCATTCTAACACAAAATCAGAGTTAATAGCAAGTCAAAATCATTCGATTCTACATTATTAGCATATTTTAATATAGTTAAACCACAATTCTGACTTTGAATCCAATACATTAAACAATAGAAATATCCAACCAAATAAATCGAATAAACCAATAAACCAAATCGATTAAATACAGTGAATCATTTGATCTTTGTCGTTGTTGTCGACGTCGACGTTTCGCCAATACACTAATGTGATGAAGTGTCTGTGTACAGAAATCTCATCTCCGTGTCAGCCGAGTGTAGGCCTTGGGTTCGACCCCGAACGTCGCATCCAATAATTGTTCTTTACAATTATTACAACCATCACCGCCCCCTCCGCTTCCCAACTGTTCTCCTAGCTCCAGCCATCTCCCAACCAACCCAGCGCCGCCATCTCCTCCTTCCTGCAGCCCACGACACCACCACCACCAGGGCCAACACCGGCCAGCCACCCCCATCCTCACTATTCAACACCACCCCCACCACAGCCATACGACCACAACAACAAAAAGAGAAAAAGGTGTTCGAATCGAGAGAGGGAACGAGAGAGATGTTCGAATCGAGAGAGGGAAGAGATGATCCGATCTATAGAGAGAGAGAGAGAGAGAGAGAGAGAGAGAGAGAGGAGTACCTCTTCTTCTTCTTCTTCGGCCGACGAGGAAGAGTTCTCCAGTCGAGCGACCTAGAAATCGAGAGAGAACGAGAGAGAGAGAGCGCTGCTTCTTCTTCTTCTTCTTCTTCGGCAGGAAGAGCTTCCCGAGTGACCTAGAAATCGCGAGAGAGAGGGAGAGAGAGAGAGAAGGGGGGGATATATATTTTCCATGGAATTCATTTCTTATGGGCTGGGCCAGAAATCATTTTCCACACTTTTGGAAGAAAATGTGGAAAATGAAAAATTTTTGGAAAATAATTCCATGGAAAATATAGGCTATCAAACACACACATTGGTGGAAAATTTGTGATGGAAAAATTTTCCATGGAAAAAAAGTCCAATCAAACACACCCTAACATTATTTTATAGCAGACTACATACTCTTGGGAGTTTTGAAATTTCTATTATCATTTTTGGGTTATTTAGTTTTAGGGTCTACTTTAATATTAAATATTTACATTTAGGTCTTCCTATTGTTCAGAATAGAATTGAGGTATCGTCCTAATGGTTAACTTGACTGACGTCCAAAATGGAGACCTAAACTCAAATTTTAAAAATTATACAAAACCGGAAACTAAACGAAAATATGTAAAGAATGTGCGACTTAGGTTATTTAGCTTTGCATGGTAAGGTGGGAGTTGTGTGCTTAGGTTATTTAGTTTTATCATGACCAATCCAGAATGAGACTCGTGACACTAATGTTTACTTTTATCTTGATCTAGCAGCCACACAACTCTTGTGGTGGCAGTTTGGATGGAAATGTTGGATGCAATTTCGATGGGAACAACTTCATAGACATTGTGTACGGTAAGGTGTCTCTTGTCCTGTTCGCATTGTTGAATGCCCGCAACTCACGAGTCTCAGAGGATTATATGGCAACAATGGCACGACTCTCATTTTTTATTGGTCATAAAAAAAACTAAATAATCCAAGTCATACAATTCTTACCATGCAAAACTAAATAACTCAAGTCACACAACTCTCACATAATTTTGTTTAGTTTTGCGGTCTCGTATAATGTTCAAATTTTACGTTTATGCCTCCATTTTGGACGGTCAAACCCAATCAATCGTTGGGACGAGACACAAACTCTTTTCTATACAATATGGATACCTAAATTTTTTTTTTAAATATTATACGATATCCTAAAACTAAATAATTCATTTTTTTTTTTTGCTTGCTTGAATGAGATGAAAATAGGAACCTTTCTAGTAGGAATTAAGCTGGACTAACTATAGAACAAATATATATATATATATATATATATATATATATATATATATATATATATATATATATATATATATATATATATGGATAAACCATTACATTCACGGATGAGTATATCACATTAATGAAAGTTGGTTCCGCTTAAAATTAGTATATATATATATATATATATATATATATATATATATATATATATATATATATATATATATATATATATATATATATATATATATATATATATATATATATATATATATATATGATATTTTAGTCTTTAGCAAAAATAGACAAGAACATAGAGGACACTTACAAATAATCATTTCAGAATTTATAAATCATGGATTAATAATTAGTAAAAAGAAAATTCATCTATTTAAACCCCAAATAGAATTTTTAGGAGTTATTATTGGAGAAGGAAAAATTAAGCTTCAACTACATATTGCCCAAAAGTCCCTTGAGTTTCCTGATAAGCTTGAAAATCTAAAAGAAATACGACAGTTTCTAGGATTAGTAAATGTTACCCAAATAAGCCAAGAAAACAATGAAACAGAAGCAGAATTAGGATGCAATTATGTAGAAATAGAATATGAATT
This sequence comes from Iris pallida, assembly GCA_029216955.1. Lineage (NCBI taxonomy): Eukaryota > Viridiplantae > Streptophyta > Magnoliopsida > Asparagales > Iridaceae > Iris > Iris pallida. The sequence goes on from JANAVB010017789.1 coordinate 27,086, forward strand.
ACTAGAAGAAGACAATATATTATATCCAAAGGAACTAGAATTGAACAGCATGACAAAACAAGAGCTTTTAGAATTAGAAGAAATCCATTATAGGAATAAGACCATAACAGAAGACCAATTTTTGTATTATGATGAAGTTAAAAATATTAGAATAGGAAAAATTACACAAGAGACAGATACTATTGATATAGAAACACATGCTTCAGAGATATCCTATTTAAAGGATCTGACAGAAGAAGAAACTAGCACAGCAACATCTGCTTCTTCCTTCCATAAAACTGTTCCTTTAGCACCCATCCATTATAGTGGAGGAAATGTACCTAGAATACCATACACAGATTACAAAGATAAATATAAATATGGCTATAAGTTCATAAATAAAGGTAAAAGACAACCGTTAGAACAACCAGTAAAACTTCAGGCTAAAGGAGAACCACAGATCCTTAATCTACCAGCTCATGACCCCCTAAGTTGGTCTAATGTAATCGATGTATGAAAATATACTTTGGTAGGAGAATATTATATATCATCATATAATATGGAACCAGAAGAAATGTTTAGATATTTAGAAACTTATTTAGGAGAAAGTATAAGAGCAATGTGGGAGGCTTTTAAAAGCACACAAGTAACAGAATATAATCAACTAATAGCTTTAGGAGCGAACCCATATAATTTTGTAAATAAAATCCATAGCCTTGCTACGGGAGAAGATCAAAATCTAGAAGATGAATTAAGATTAGTAAATAACAAAATTGAAATAATAGAACAACAAAAGGTAACTAGTAAAGAAAAATAAATACAGATTACGAAAACTCAAAACTGTGTCCAAATATGTAATTCTGAAAATTTGAAAATATTGAAAGTTAAATGTGTAGTAAGAATAAAAAATTATCAGATAAGGTGCCTTGGATTAGTAGACATTGGATGCAGTAATTGTATTATAAATGAAATCTCTTATGCTTTAGATAGTTTTGAGTTATTTATAATTTCAAAGAAAGAAATCACTATTAGAACAGAATGCGAGGCAATTGTTGCTTTCCATAATAAAATGAATTTAGATAGTAAAAGGTCTACTAGACGACGTTGGCTTAATTTCATCGATCGTTGCCTTTATACTGGTTTGCAGATATCCTTTGAACACATTAAAGGAATTAATAACATTGCAGGAGACATACTTAGTCGTCTCATTTATCAGAGTTCTCGAGGAAGTGTAGTGGGAATAGAAAGCAACACAAAACCAAAAGCACAAAAATTACAAAAAATTTAGTCAAATGAATTACAAGTATGTATTAATATACCCCCTATTTTTGGTATCAAAGCAAATAGAACAGATCCAACGGACCTTCATAAGTTTCGTAATTTAGAGGCAGAAGTACATTCTACTAAGAAAATAGTTATAAGTATAGAACAATTACTAAAGGAAATAGATAAAAAGCTAGACTACATTAAGGTTCAAAACCAAGATAAACTATAAAGAATATTAAGACTTGAAAACCTACCTAGTCAAAAGGAAGTCATAGATTTAAAAAATACCTTAGACAAGACACAAAAAACTATTAACATAGAAGAGGAGCTGACAAAAATAACTAAAAAGGTAAATACTTTAACATTAAAACCTACTGGAAAGGAGGTAATAACAAGAAAACCTCTTTCATTCAAATTTCCAAATCAAAAACCTTAATGAGTAACTCAGGATCTACTAGCCGAAATCGGCCAATACTAGATATCATACTAAGAAAGAATAGAAATCCTTATGACTTACAGTTAGAAGAACTAATTGATCCAGAGCAAGATTATGATAAGTTTCAAAAAGAAGAATTAAACATTTTAAATCCTAGAACTCTATATCAAGCAAAAAGATTTGAAGTTAGAACAGAATTTTTTAAACATATAAGAGAATAGGCTATAAGTTGTTTAGGAAATCAAAGTATCAACTTACCCTTATCAAGTAAAGAAGGTACTAATGAATTAAAATTTTTTGCTTATAAACTTGTTCACTTAGGGTTAATAGTTATAGGTATAAAAGGTTTGATGAGAAAAAAATCTAGGATGTAAGACTTTAGTCACTATATATGATAAAAGATGGAATGACATAGCCAAAGGAATGTTAGCAAGTATAGAAGTGGATATGAATAGTAACTCAGGAATCTTTTATTGCAGTCCAGACTTTCTAATAACAATCAAAGATTTCATAAATAATATTTACGTAGAAATACAAACAAAAGGTTACGAAGAAGTACATACTGGTAAAAATCTTATGATAATATAAATATGTTATATATATATATATATATATATATATATATATATATATATATATATATATATATATATATATATATATATATATATATATATGAGGAAGGATCAAGATCCCCACACTTTTTGCATCCCCATGCATCCCCACTATTTGCACCGTTGGATGGTGCTTTAAGTCATCTAATCTTAACCGTTGATTTACCAATGGTTAAGATTAGATGACTTAAAGCACATCCAACGGATGTGAACATGGGGATGCATGGGGATGCAAAAATTGTGGGGATGCCTATCCTTCCTCTATATATATATATATATATATATATATATATATATATATATATATATATATATATATATATTACAGTGGATTTTTGATCCGACCCATGTGCTTTGGTTCAACGATGATGAAAGGACTAAATTGTCCCTCTCTCTAAAACTCAATTTTGCTTTTAGATTATAGACAACCCACTGTTTTTATTTCTACAACATAAATAAAAGGACAAGTTGTCCCAACTGTAGAAGCATAGAATTTCAGAACCAGAAATCCTATGCGCCTAACACTACATGCGCCAGGAAGCTCAGATGAAGTACTTGGCACAACAAACAGCAAAAGCTTAGACATTAAAAGAAGATTTTTATTTCATATAAAAGTCTATTACATGTCTAAAAAAGGTTGTACAAAGGAGAAATTCTACAAAAATAAAAGACCCTAAGTCTACAGCCAGGCGTAGCAACCACCATGTGCTCTCAAACGGGCGCATCTCGCCATGCGCTCTCAAACAGGCACATCTCTTCGGTGTCTCAGTTTGGCGCAATCACTTCAGCGTCTCAGCCAGGTGCATCCCTTCAGCAGCTCAGTTATGTGCCGCCCTTCAGCGTCTCAGTCAGGCGCATCTCTTCGGCGTCTCAGTCAGGCGCATCTCTTCAAGAGCCTTAGTTATGTGCATCATAAAGTCTCAGCATATGTGCCTTACCTCGATCCGATCAAATGCTTCGACTAATGAAGCATTTATTGAGCAGAACGAGGGTGGACAATCAATCCCCTAGCTGGAGAAAGAGCTCTCCAAAGTCCAAAGGAAGAGGAGAGCATCGTAATTGACCCGCGGCAAAAAGGGGCTTTCAACACAACCAGAATGGGCAACACCCACTATGATAGAGAAAAGAGCCTCCAAAGTCGGGGCACCGTAATTCCAATCTGCGGCTCTTCCAGCATAACGGAGACGAGGCTCGAGCATCCCGATCTTTGGATGCAACAGGCACCTTCCGCCTGCCTTAGAAGCCCTCGACCCCGACTTTTGGATGTAACAGTCACCTTCACGAGTGCATAAATGAAGACAAGTCGTCGCATCTTCACCCTCGGAAGCATCTCGTCAACAGAATGTGCTCGAGCAAACAAGTTCATTCGGAAGGATGTAAGCGAACGAGAAGCAAACTCTCTCCTTGCCACTATTTATAGGCCGGACAAATCAAACCCATGCATGCGCCAAGTGGCGGGCTCTCCGAATCCCGTGCAATAAATTTGCATTTATGGTGATGAACCTGACGCTTCGAATTCGACCAAGTCAAAAATGGCTATTTAAAGCACTCGAAGAACGTAACAGTCAGACCAATAAAGACGTGTCATGCAAACGGATGCGCCGGTCGGACCGCGCATCATATAGATGCGTCCATCAGCACCAAGCGCCTCATAAGGATGCGCCCCACACGTCCCCATGTGCCTAGTAGAACGCAGATCGATGTGCCCACTCAACAACCCATCACCCGTCAAAGAACATTAAATGCTGAAGACTGACACGACAGTAGCCAGTCCTCGAGGACTGAATAGTTGACAGCTTTTTCAGAAGACGAAGCGTCACTGACGTCGGCATCATCATTACTTTGCTTCGGCGGTTACAAGCCACGTGGCCGCCCAACCATTTTGCATGCATCTCCGCAACCATGCGCCCAAATCTCTACATGTGCCTCAAAAGCCGTGCGCCTCAGAATTTTCTCTGATCCCTAAAGACAGAAGTCAAAGTCACTACTGAAGTCCCGCATGCGCCTCAAAAGCCATGCGCCCAGACTAGTTCGTGACTCCTAAAAGTTACAAGCCAAAGTCTTCTCATGTGCCCAATCCCAGACGCATCCTATCAGATCACTCCCCACCAAATCCGAGATCTCCGATCCTTGGACCTACGACACATGTCCTTTGACTCGATTCAGCCTAAGAAAGGGTGCTAATCACCCAAGATCTCAGCAACTAAAAGATCCTCTCCATTGCTACATGTCAGCTCGACCACAGCCCACAAAGGCAACAGGAAGGGTTCAACTCCTCAATCAGAGCGCATCGTCCCTGTGCCTCCATCAGCAATCACCACGTGGCATCCCTACAAACCGGCGCATCCTACATATGCGCGCATGAGCAGCCAGCCTGCAGACTATAAATAGAGGGATCATTTTCTTCTGACAAAGAGGACGGACCTACGAACACACACACACAGAGACGGATACAGACACTCAACATCTTCTTCCTCTCCGTAAGCTCCAGCACCTAGAGCAACTCAGACCTTCAGAGAACCGATAACCGTCGTCAGATCGTCAATGGAGTCAACGCATTACCACTCGCTCCATCGGCACAAGGGACCCAGATAAACAAAAGTGTACTCCTAGGACTACATCTAAGTCCTACATTGTAATACTGTTCTGTTTGAAATTGAAATTTGCAATCAAAAGATTTTAATGGCAAACAAGCTGGCGACTCTGCTGGGGACCTCTTTTTTCTCTACCGAGAAAGCTGTGTCACAATCCGACGACGTGAAGGTGGGCTCCTCCCATAAGACGCTGGTTGTACGTCTCAATCAACAGGCGTATGAGAAGTTCATCTCTGAAGGCAGCGCAAGTCCTTCGAAGCGGCTGCCAAAGCTGAAGAAGACTCGCCAAGTCTGGGTGCGCAAGGTCGAGGCCTCTGGCACCACCACTGAAGGGGATGCGTCGATACAGTCTACCCTTCTCGCTGACGACCTTAACATCCAGGATACGCCCACCTGTACAGCACATCTCTCGGGATAGCGTGGTACTGACCACATTCCCCAGCCATCTCCTTCTCAGACAAGAAAGATGCGTCGACGGAGCAAGGACGCAGATAATGCCCTGCACATCACCTCTGATGCACCACAGAAGGCCTCTGTCTTTGACAGACTCACTCGCAGTTGTGGCAAGGAGAATTTGGACTCTGAGTACTATGCACCCCAGTGGGCTGGTACGAAGGGGTCCAAGACAGCATGGGCCATGTGCCTCAAACATGCTATGCCGGCAGCAAATCAGGAGCATGCGCTCAAAATCATGCACGTTGCTGATGGTAAGCTGTATAAGGTCGACTCGGGTGCTTCTGTGCCAGAAATGAGCCAACCTTCAAAGTCCTCGTCTCACTTAGGCGCATCTGCTGCGTTCGCAATCAAGTCGAGCTAGGTAAACCCTGTGGTCTTGAACTCCTGCGCCTCCATTGGTTGTGCGTCTGAGGTTCGTTCAAGTCTCTGTAAATATTGTTCCCCCACTACTGATCTGAGCGCATGTTTTACGTTGGATCAGGGAGCGCAGCATTCACTTGACCATCCCTGTGCTTGGCCTTGCCATGCGCCTGATGGGGGTACGAAGGTGGAACTCTCCCCCAATGATTTGCGTAATGTGATCAGTCATAAGAGCCGATCAAGAGAGTCGACTGACAAGCATAATGCTCCCTTCATAGGGCACACCTGTGCTGTAGTCACCATCAACTGTTATTCCAAAACAACAGTCCCACCACCAAGGCAGTCGATGTTCCAGCGACTGCAATCATCAACACCTCTCCAACATCGCCTCGGGAAGAAGGTGTCAGCGAAAATGGAGCCAGAACTACAGGTTGCTTCCTACAATATAGTCTCAAACTCCCCATCAATTCGGAAGGCGACTAGTAGCTCCTCGACTGTGTCCTCATCCAAGAGCCAGCCAAGGAAAGCCAAGACGACTGTCCCGTCCTCCGGAGTGTTTGAAGGCACTCGGAAGAGAAAAAAGATCTTGGAGGAAGCTGGGGGTAGTCAGACCCTTGTCGATCCGCCTTTTGAAGGTGAAGATGTCCTCCATAACATAGCTGGGGGTAGCCAAGTCCTTGTATTCCAGAGCACAGATGAGGCTAGCCACATCCTTCCCGAAGGTGAAGATATCCCCCAAGATATAGCTGGGGGTAGCCAGGACGAAGCTCCAGGAGAGGCAACTCCCCTACAGGAGGGTGAGGCCGAGAGTGAAGCCTCAACCGATCCATCCACTTCCAGCCGTGTTATGACAGTAAACATGACTGGGGGTGATGCCGAGCCAGATGCGCCACCTGCAGACCTTGTCCAGCGCATGGATACCTTGGAGGGAGGACTCAAAACCCTCTCTACCTCCATGCAAACACAGACTCAAGCGATGTTCGAGATACGGTCAGCTTTGGCCAGGGCACCGTCTACTAGTCCTGACCCAGGGGACAATAGAGAATCAAGTATACCCCTTCAACGGGTATCCTTGGATATAGATCGCCGCGAGGCACCTCGGACGTCGGAGCCATCAAATACTCAACTCCAGGCTGTACCACCTTCTCCGACTCCCAGCTCCACAGAAGACGTGGTCGAGATGATCAGGGACTTACGCAAGCGCTTTGAGTCCAAGAACAGACAGAAGGAGCGCCAGAAGATGGGGATCCCACAACCATACCCCCTCGAATGGAACTAAGTGGTTTATCCTCCCAAGTATAAACCACAGAAATTGACGCCATACGACGGGAAGGAATCTCCGTGCCGCTATATGATGTACTTCCAGTCTCAAACGGGACTTCTCCCGAAGGAAGACGCGCTACTCACCAGCATATTTGTCGGGGCATTGAAAGGAATAGCTTACGATTGGTACTGCAGTCTCCCCGACAACTGCAGATCTTCCTTCGACGACTTGACGCATCTCTTTCTCGATCATTTCTATGACGGAGGGAAGGACATGACAATGGCGTCCCTCATAGAGGTGCGTCAGAAGGAGAAGAAGACGGTTCGAGCATTCATCGAACATTTCTGACAAGCCTGTTTCAGATTACCCCCGGGTATGCCAGAACATGCACTCCTCTCCTCCTGTAGCATGAACATGCTGCCTGCAATCAAACTTTGGCTCAACTCCACTCCTTCTCTCGACTGGAGTTCCCTGATCATCGAGGCCGAGGTAGCTGAAAAGAAGGCGTCCAATGCTCGTCTTCTGGGAGTCAATTTTTCTGCCTTTGAGGACAAGAGAAAACGGCCTGCAGCCAACAACCCTGGACGAGAGACGAAGAGGAAACAGGCATTGATTGTTAATGCCTCCAAAGATGCATCAGCACCCACTCAGAAGCCTCCACTTGCACCAAGGCTAAAGGAGGTTTGTTCTTTCAACGATGAAGACACCCTGCAACTCTTCGAGATATTAATGCAGGATGACAAGATCAAGTTGTCAGACCCGAAGCGTCCCGACGAGGTTGGAAAAGTGGACCATCCGAGGTACTGTCACTACCATCGGTTTGTCGGACATCCAACTAAGGACTGCTACGTCCTCAAGAACTATATCCAGCGCATGATCAATGCAGATGTTATCTCCGTCGACTACGAGAAAAAAAAGGTCTCGGCCAACCTGGTGTCACTCCAATTTGGCACCTTGCCGCCAACCACAACGCAAGATGGTGTCGTCCCTATCCCAAAGGCGACAATGGAGGTGGTCAATCTACCACCTACTCGTGACAACGTTAGTGGACTCATCCCACTCACCATATCTCGGGGAGAGGTCTTATTGGTTCATTCCGATCTCGTCTTCGAGGTTACTCAAGCGCGGGTACGCTCTACCTCCAAAGCTAAGGACAAGAAGATCAAGTCTTACCGCATGGTCTCTTCCTCCGCAGAAGAGGCTCTTCCTGTACAAACTCGTTCGCAGCTGAACGTCCAACTCGACGAAGTTGCCGTTGAGGTGGTGCCTCTCTGTACTGCCCCTGCTGTCGAAGAAGGAGGTCCATCCAAACCTCCAGCAGCCAATAAACAGAAGCATGTAGAGGCCCGTTTCGACAAGACTTTATAAAGGGAAAATGCTTCGGGGCTAGCCAAGCCCCACAACTTTAACATACTGGCACAACTTGCTAGTACTCCTGTCCGCCTATCTCTGTTTGAGCTTCTTCGTCTTTCCAAGGACACTCGTGAAGCTCTCTGTGAAGCTCTGAAGGATGCTGAGTCCTTCATCAGTTATGTCAAGCAGCCTGAAGATCTCCCGACTACATGTGTGTACTGCCAATGTGCGAATAAGGTTATCCCTAACATAACCTTCACCCAACAAGACATGCTGCTCAAGCACAACCGACACAACAGACCACTGTATTACACAGGGTATGTCGATTCCCTTAAGGTGAAATGGATTCAGATCGATCAAGGGTCTTCCCTTAGCATCATTCCGAAGACGCTACTCTCAACACTGGGGATCCTAATGTACCGTCTGACGCCTTCCAACACAACAATCAGCGGCTTCAATGCTAGCAAAAGCGAGCCGTTGGGCAAAATATGGCTGAAGTGTCATATCAGTAACCTCAGAACCGAGGTGACTTGCTATGTCGTGGACGCTGACGTCAACTAAAACCTCTTACTCGGTCGTCCGTGGCTGTATGAGTACATGGTGGTACCATCCATACTCCACCAATTTCTGAAGTGCGTGTCCACCAACGACTTCATCTGGACGGAGTTTGCGGACATTGACCCTTTCAAGGGAGTCGAAGCCTACTTCACTGATTCTACCCTGTACAAGTCGCCCGACGAAGGGGAAGCCAATGATGCTGACGACGAAGCAGAAGCGGCAGCAGAACCGAATATGGAGCCATAGATGATTCCCGATGCTACTTTAAAAATTTGACTTAAAAGGAAACCGCCTCAGATGCTGCCTCCCATGACCATCAAGCTACCTAAAAAAGCACCAACTTCTCTAGGTAGAACACCTACTGAAGCTCCCTTGAAGATATGGCTCAAGGAAAAGCTGCCCCAAACATCGACTTCCCTTGTGGCAAAACTACAAGGGAAGGCACCAATCACTGAAGGCACAATTGAGGCACCTCTGAAGGTGCGTCTTAAAGGCAAGCCTCCACAATCATCCGTCTCATCCAAGCTACCGGAGAAGGCCCACATAGCCCTCTCAGACCCCAAGGTCAAAGCTGCGGTGGACTCTTCCGATCCAACCCCAGTACTCACAGATGAAGAGCTATGGGAGTATATATCTACTGATGTAGATGCACCCTCTCTGGACAATGTAATCCCGCGGGACAAAATCTCGTGTTTCATCAATAATAGAGTATCTTTTAATTATTCTAGTCTTTCACATTGGAATGTCATGTATACATTAGATAACGCTCTACGGTCGTTGCAAACACAAATAACGACCGTCAATCATGTAAATCGAGTAGTCCTGTCCCAAGGGGTCTGTTTTATAGTCCTACTACGGAATCGAGACGAAAAATCCATCATCTTCGGCAAAGTTGAGCGTCATCAAGACCTCCCGCCACTCGAGCAAGAACCAGATACCGGCAGAATACAAGTCTATCGGTACACGGACAAAGCAAAGTACCTCATCCAAAAGATGGGTTATGACCTAAAAAGCAACAAAGGCCTGAACTATTGCAAGGGTCGACGTCTTCCTCTCCGGCTCCCAACACCTAAAGGAAAACCACAGGATTACTATCATCGAACTCGACGGGGGGTAGGCTATGTCACGCCGCCGACAACTCCAGAGACTTTGGAGGCAAAAGAAGTAGAACATTCTTATTCGTCCGAAACATCAACTTGGGATTCCGATACCAGTATCGGCTCAGTCTTCAAGAAGGTGCTATCAGCCAACATGGCATCTGCAAAATCTCAAGAAGATGAAGGCGAAGACCAAACGCCAGAATTCTTCGAGGAAGAACCTTGGGCTCAACGACTAGGAGCTCAGTAGGAGTCTCGTTTTGAATTACGCGAATCCCTACCAAAGACGAAGTCGAGCAGATCGACCTTGGGGATGGATCTTCTTCCAAATCTATCTTCATCAGCAAAATCCTAAAAGGAGAAGACCGGGAATCTTTGGTCCAATTGGCTAAAGAATATATCGACGTCTTCGCCTGGAGCTACGAAGATATGCCGGAACTTGATCCTCAGATCGCGATGCATAGGCTCAACATCTTACCTGATGACAAGCCTATAAAGCAGCAACAGCGACGTTTTCGTCCTGACATCATGAACGCTATCGACCAAAAGGTAGACAAACTCCTGACCAGCGGGTTTATCCACGAAGAACAACACCCGGATTGGGTGTCCAACGTCGTCCCTGTCACCAAGAAGAATGGGAAGATACGAGTCTGCATCGACTTCAGGGACCTCAATACTGCTTGCCCGAAGGACGAATTCTCGCTTCCAATCACTGACGTGATGATTGACAATACATGTGGCTTCGAACGCATGTCTTTCATGGACGGATATTCGAGCTACAATCAGATCAAGATGTTCCCCGACGATGCAAAACACACGTCATTCAGGACACCAAAGGGGTTTTCTGCTACACAGTGATGCCCTTTGGCTTGAAGAATGCTGGTGCTACATACCAACGAGCTATGAGTACCATCTTCCAACAACATCTTCGCAAGATAGTTGAGTGCTACGTCGATGACATCGCAGTCAAGAGCCGTCTCAAAGGGGATCATCTACAAGACCTAAAGACAGTCTTCGATCTCATGCGAGCGCATCAACTCAAGATAAACCCCGCTAAATCATTCCTTAGGGTTTCTAGCGAAAAGTTCCTGGGCTTCATTATTACGGCGAAAGACATTCATGTTGATCCCGAGAAGACCAAGGCTATCCTTAATATGGACCCTCCGAAGAACCTCCGAGAACTTCGAGGCCTGCAGGGGCGTCTGGCATACATCCGAAGGTTTATAGCAAACCTTTTCGGAAAATGCCAAACCTTCACCCAGCTCATTAAGAAGGAAGTCTCCTACGTCCGGACAGAAGAATGCCAGCAAGCTTTCGACGATATCAAAGCTTACCTGACAAGCCCGCCTGTCCTGGTGGCACCCGTTGTATGTCCTAAAAATCAAGTTGCATCTATCAAATAGGCAGAGAAGTCTCAATTGCGCACCCTTCAAATGAACTGCGCCGAAGATAGATTGCACTGCAAATCAAATGTGCGAGCCGAACTGCACAACCATCCGAGCACGCTACGCTGACGTAGCAATGCCATCATTACCTGGCGAAGATCAGATCTTCTGACAGCCTGACAGCCCGAAAAATGAGGAGTCCGTTCGTTTCTTGTGCAGCACAACGCTCGAGAATAGCTGTACAACCTCAGCATAGTTTGCCAGTCCAACCTCAGCGCAGTTTGACCAAGTCCGAATCCTAGCGCTATCCATTGACTAGAAGGAAGCGCAGTCTGAAGCTAGCGCTATTCGGTTAGCACGATTCATCAAATAACTGACATATATCACGTGGCTTACATGCCATCAATTGTTTGCCATGTGGCAACCGCCTGAACATGACCAAGCGCATTTCAATCAAACAATACCACGCGTCTAAATACAGTTAGCCCACGATCGAGCAACTGCCCAATAGGCCAGCGCAGTTTGCAGTCTGTCGACAGCGCATTTCATCATACACAATCCAGAATAACTACAAAATAGTTATTTCTAGAACTATATAAATAGAGTTTCAAGTCCTATATTAAGGGGATCAAATCATATTATCATCAGAGATCAGGAGTTCTTGTCCAAGTGCTGCTGCATTCGTCAGAGGCTATCGTCTTCAAAGTTCACATCGTCCAAGGGATAAAGCGATCATCTTCAGATCGGATTCCTATAGTTGTACTTTCCCAGAATTCATTGTACTCTTGTACTATTCTTTAAAGTTTATGAAATAAAAGTCTTTTGTTTTTGCAAACAAAATGGCGACTCTGCTGGGGACAACTTGCTCCTCCGACGAGGAAGTGTAACACCCAGTTTTCTAAAATGAGGGTAACTTTGAAATTTTGTATTTTAATTTATTTAATTATGGTATTTAAGATTTTCTATGATTTTATTGATTTTTAATCATTTTAAAACTATTTTGAATCATGACTTATGTTTTGATGTTTCTCTAGTGTAGCCCTAGAGACTACTTGACCAGGAAACTAACCATGACCTTGGGAGCCTAACCATGTGATTAGAGTTTCCATTTACTACATTTTAGCCTAGAGGGTACTTGGGTAATTTTGGGATTTATTAAATTTAATTGGATTTGTTAGAACTTATTGAATGTATGTGAATAATTGCTTGGTAAGTGATGTGATTAGCCTAACCTAGAAGGACCTACCCTAATAGATTGGACTAACCTAGATTAGCCTTGGTTAAGTTGATGGTCATGTTAGCATTGACTAAGTTGGTTAGCCATGATTTATGACCTGACTAGTCATGACTAGGATTAGTCATAGTCTTGAGTTAGTATAGCTAAAACCTAGAATCAATATGGACCATAGTTCCTTAGTGGGAGATTGAGAGCCATAGATTGGGCACTAAACCCTAGGATGGCCAGCCATGTAGTAGTTTTTTTCCCTATATAAGCCTTCATGTTGAACTCTTGCCTCCTTTTTATCATTCTTGCAAGTCTTGAAGAAAGAGAGGTATAGACTCCTTCCCCAATCCATAGTTCATCCATTTTTGATCCTTTTTAGCTCTAATCTTTTGCAATAGCACCTAACCAATCCCTACTTGCTGTTCTTATGGAGAAACCCAGCCTAGGAGCAATTTGGGAGCCTACATTGCTAGAGAACCCCTCTGCTTTGGATATTTTGGAGGCTAAAAAACTCACTCAGGTTTAACCCTAAAACCCTATTGAAACTCTAGATTTTATTGCATATTCATGTAACCCTAGGTGTCCACCTCGTCCTGACCAAGTTTGGTGCCTTATTGTGTCGGATACGTGTCTGTATCGGACACGTATCAGTCGTGACTGCAAGTGTTGACGAAATGATGGAATGAATTCATTCTTTGTTATTTTCAAATTCTATTTGAATAGAAATCTTGGTTTTAATATTGTTTAATGATTTCTTAGTCTTTGAGGTGATTTTTGTGTCCCTTTGTGTCGCATTTTGGTGTTGGACACGGCCTGTGCACAGCCCATAATTTTCCCCTGCTACTCGAACCTCACTGTGGCCATGACACGGGGTCTTTTGATCTGAAATTTTGTGTAGATTGAGGGGCATTGACTGAATCCCTGCTTCCAAAGTTTGGAAGCGTCTCGTGGTCTGTGCGCGGAGAAATCGGGGCCGTACTGGCCGTGCGCTGTCGCGCGCAGACGACTGAGCACGTGCACAGACACGCACGAACACGTGTCTGTATCCTCTGTAGACACGTATCAGGCTATCCCACGTATAGATCTACCATGGACGACCACGTGGATGTGTGCACGTGACACGAAGTGTCGTGTGTCGTGTCCTATACTCGAGTGCATGCGTGCACGACACTGTGTGACACTGGGTGCACCCCACGTGTTTGTAACATGTTGGACACGTCTGTGTCATAGTTTTTGGACACAAAATGACTCACATGACACGTGTAAATATGCTACACTAGTTATCAACCTATTGTTTGTAATCTTAATGATTAATTAGGTCAATTAATTGAAATCCCAATTTTTTTCCTGATACTTCACTGATACACATGTGCTGTTCTTTTTTCCTAAGTTTTGATTCATATTCTAAACTGATTTCTTAATGTTTAATGGCCATTTTAATTCATGAACATGTGTAATTACATCCCTATAATATTGTCCACTGATTTGTGTTAATTGTTAAGGTTCGAATTGGATTTTTGATATTGGAATGGGTTTTCAAAAATGTGTGGACTGCAGTTTGAGTTCAACTCTTAATTCCCTGTTTTCAATTCCTAGTTTGATTCCTGTTTTCCAACTGATACGTGATGATTCAACTGCCATATTAATTTGTGTACTTGTTTAATAGTTTAGTTAGGATTTGTGTGGGATTTAGATGATTGGTTTCGAATTTGGACTGGTGGGGTTATGAAACTGTTATCTCCAGCTTATACCCAAAGCCTGAGATTTTGTGCACCATTCTCCACATGTTATAGCTCATGGTTAGCTAAGAATATCAATATGAAATTGGACTTTTGATGTGTTAATGAGCATTTTTTATTGTGATAGTTTTGAAATAGAATAGAACTAGGTATTATGGAGTTGGTTGTTAATGATATTAAAACTGATAACTAAGAATGTTTTTATCAATACTTCACCAACCTCAATTCCTATTTCCCTGAGTTCATGATTCTAAACCTGAGATTATGTTCCTGTTTTCATAAATCTGAGAATACTAATTGGGTTCCTTTCCTTTACATTGACTGATTTTCCTTACACTATTTTTGGGGATGAATTGATCCCTGTGAATTCATGAAATCTGGGATAATATAGGATGCATGACTTGATTTCTTTTTTCCCCTTTGAACTGAATTGGGTTTCCTACTTATTTACATTACCTGTTACATTCTGAGAATTGGTTTCTATTCCTTCTTGCACTGTCACATGCCACACACACACCACAGTGCACATTGGACACTGAGACACTTTGAACCTGAGAATTGGAATACTGAACACTGAGAGCACACTATTTTGGTTTCTGGATACCTGCACACTGTTATACCTTCCTTTGCACAGGACACTTAAACACACACTGTTTTCCCCTCTGCCTGAACACACGCATACACATTGTCTTCAATACATATTTCTCTCTATTAATTCCTGTAACAGTTCATTATTGCACACACACAATAGCCTATAGCCATGTACCCATGTTACACACACATGACCACACATGTTCACTCTTGCCTCACATGTTTTACTAACACTCTCTCTCTCACTTGTGACACACATATACATTCCTTAACTAGTTTTTCCTGTCACACACATTCACTCACACACTCTCATGCATGCCTACACTCACCCATGCCACACATGACACTTTAACACACTCTATTACACTATACCACACACACATGCTAGATGCATGCCTACACTCTATGGCATTCATGTCCACACACACACATAATTTTATATGTTTCCCACACTCTATATGCATATATAATAACTATATTCTTAAAATAATGATATGGTATATATATGTGTATGTTATTTATATTAATTTAGTATATAAATATAATGTATGAAATATGTGTGATGTAGGCTATATGGCATATAGACTTTGGCATGTGGAGTGTGCACACTTGAGTTTAGTGTATTGATGGACTAGTGTAACTTTTGTAGGGTATGTGATTGCTTGCCTAGGCATGGTTAGGCCTAGTGAGACTTATTAGACTTGTTTGGGGTGAGTTTGACCTTATTGACCTAGTTTGACTGTTAGGGTTGACTAAAGTTGACCAAAGGTTGACTTTAGCCTAGATTGACCCCAAACTTCATATAGATGCATTGTAGCAGTATATTTGTTTATTTTAGACTTGTTGTGACTTGTACTGTTCTATAGGAGACAGACACCACTCCTCGGACAGTATATTCTCTTCAGACATTCAGGAGATCAGGCGAGTACATTCTCTGACCGTTTCATACTTGTCTGGATTTATATTCTTACTCTAGATTACTGTACTTGATGCTGACACGATCATTATCACGGGTTGGTACTATATAGATCTTCTTCTGAGATGTTCTCTTTGTATTCACTAAATACATATTGTGATGTGCGTTTCACTTACATATTGTATTTACTAAATACCCTTATCATTGTACACTCATTGTGCATATTGTACTCTCATTATTACATTGAGCTCTATTGTACAAGCTATTGTACAAGCCATTGTACAAGCCATTGTACAAGCCATTGTATAAGATAACATAACTGAATTAGATCCTTGTGTATTGATTGGGGAGGGAGAGTAGAATTGGTTATGTGAACAATTCTATTGTATAAGAAATTGTATATGTCCATTGTACACTCACGTACAAAGGAGTCCCATTTTATTGTATAACCTAACCCGTTTATATAACCATATTGTACTCTAAATCACAATAGGCTTACAGTACTTACTTATCATATTTAGATATTTCCTGTTATCAAATCTCTACTGTTTTTCATATACTTCTTTCTTTCAGCGTTTCATGTACCTTACTCTATTGCATGCTTTATATTTCCTAACATGATATGAACTGCGTGAGATATTTTGTGCTCGCTTCCGTCCTGACTGGACCTGTTGAAAATATTACAGAGGATGAGGATGAGGCCTGCGTAGACACCTACTATGGGACAGCTGTAGATGCCATGTGTGACCCGATTTCCAGCCTGATCCACTAGCTTAGAGATTGAGGCTCCCTAGTCTAGGTTTACTATTTCTGTCATTTGAGTTCTAGATTGTATATTCTTTCATATTTAGTAGTTGGGACTTGTATTCAGGATGTTGTTGAGATGTTATCTTAGACACTTAGACTCTCTGGTTGTCATGTATATTCTTTGATTCCAGTATTTTATCTATCTATCTTTCATCTTATCATTCTGCCTTAGATGTGATTGAGACTGTATATTGCTATGTCACCTCCATTCGGAGGGTATATACTGTACAGGTACCTTTATATTGTTAGATGATTGACCTAGGACAGCGTTCTACTGCCGACACTGCGGCGTAGGCTGGGCGTAGTTACGTTCTCGTACCCTCACGGTGGGTATGGGTCGTGACGTTTTTAGTGGTGGCCCATGCAGGCCGAGTTTATGTAGTGGTATTTGAACTAGAGTATCACTACAGCCTGCAGTAGGATTGGATATTTTTGAGGTACTCAATCATATTAGGAAAAGCTTTCAATCTGATTCTTGTTATCAAAATTCTTGCTACTTTAATACTTTCTTTTGAAATAAACTGTCCTCCCTTGACTTATCGCTTCTCTTTTCAGCAATTGATACCTTGTTTGATCTGTCTTCAGGATGGTGGAGACGCGGTTACAGCGTACCATTCATGGGGATACTGTAGAGGGGACTGCTACCTCTCAGCCAGTTCAGCAGGGTCGGGAGGCTACACCCCTGCCACCTCTGCTCATATTGGGATTTCAGCAGTAGCAGCAACAGAGGGTATGTCTTCACCAGTTCGGAGGCAGGACCCAGTCATTCTAGAGGTACCATTCCAGCAGCCGGCCTACAGGAAACGTGGATGCGGCACAGATGTTCGCATACTTTCAGCAGTTTATGGAGATGCAGCAGACCCGGTAGAAAAGGGGCATGGAGCTGGCCATTGCGACAGTCGCAGCTCGACCAGTAGTCCAGCAGCTGAAGACACCTGGGATAGAGCAGTTCCAGAAGATGAGCCCCAGGACTTTCTGGGGACAGAGGGGATCTTATATGCCGATGAGTGGATCGAGCATATAGAGGAGATCTTCCGCTTGGCCCGGATACCGACAGACCTTCAGATAGAGGCAGCAGCTAGCCGGATACGAGATCTTGCTCGCACCTGGTACCAGTCAGACCCCAGGATGGAGGTAGCTGGGCAGACTTGGGAGCAGTTCAAGGGCTTCTTCAAGAAGAAGTTCTTCCCAGATTCAGCACTCAGAGCCTAGTCCAAGGGAGTCTTTCAGTGGAGGAGTACGCAGGCGAGTTTGACCGCCTCGACAGGTTCGTAGAGGGCTTGAGCGAGACGACGAAGGCCCAGAGGTTCCGAAAGGGTCTGGTCAAGGAAGTCAAGTCCCGACCAAGGGCAACAGGGATGCCACTTTTGAAGAGATTTTGACGGAAGCCTTATTGGCGGAGGATGATCTTGAGCTTAGGCTCAAGAGGGGGCGAGACCCAGTTGGGGGCAGCAGCAGCTGGGGACCGGCCAAGAGGCCGTACGTTCAGCATCAGTTTCAGCAGCAGTACCAGCAGCCGAGGGCTCAGATACATCAGCTACAGCAGAGGCCTGTTCAGTATCAGGGACAGAGACAGGTACAATGTCTGCAGGACACCGTGTACAACTTCTGTAAGAAGCCAGGCCATTGGTGGAACGATTGCAGGAAGAGGCTGGGTATGTATTTACTTTACGGCTCAGCAGAGCATCAGTGTAGAGAGTGTCCCAAGAACCCGATACCGTTGGCTCAGATAGCACCAGGAGCTAGGGCTCCGGCAGGGCAGCAGAGGGGACCACCATTACAGACTCACCAGGAGAGGTTCGTATAGCATCAGCAGCAGGCCAGGGGAGGCCAGCCAGGGCGAGCTTTCGCCATGACAGCCGAGGATGCTCAGGCCGTTGGAGATCTAGTTGCAGGTTCCGTTCTTGATTCAAATTCGCAATTGCCTCTTATAACTGCCTTGAAATTTCGATTCCTTCTGTTCTTTGTTGATTTATCAATTTTGTCCTGTTGTTCTTATGTTATGTTTGATTTCTTCTGAGATAAGTCATATGGGCTAGGTCACCCAGTTATGGAATCTAGAATCTTCGATAGTCGTATTTAGCTGGCATAGTGAGGACATATAGTCAGATTTAGGACGTATTTCTCGAGTGTAGGAATTTAAGGTTTTCGCTGCCAAGCATGCGGCAACGCGAAAATCTTAAATACCATGATTCTAGAGGTATGTGCCTTAGTCAAGGACTCTGTGATTATCGTAGCCTTGCTTACTAACACGACGAAGATTCTGAGTATCATGATTTTCGACAGACGCATATGATTATCTGACGGTATGTTTGAGACTTTGATTGTGGGGGTGTTTGACCTAGAAGGACAACTACCATTTTAATTTCGAGGACGAAATTTTTCTAAGGTGGGTAGACTTGTAACACCCAGTTTTCTAAAATGAGAGTAATTTTAAAATTTTGTATTTTAATTTATTATGGTATTTAAGATTTTCCATGATTTTTATTGATTTTTAATTATTTTAAAACTATTTTGAATCATGACTTATGTTTTGATGTTTCTCTAGTGTATCCCTAGAGACTACTTGACCAGGAAACTAACCATGACCTTGGGAGCCTAACCATATGAGTAGAGTTTCCATTTACTACATTTTAGCCTAGAGGGTACTTAGGTAATTTTGGGATTTATTAAATTTAATTGGATTTGTTAGAACTTATTGAATGTATGTGAATAATTGCTTGGTAAGTGATGTGATTAGCCTAACCTAGAAGGACCTACCCTAATAGATTGGACTAACCTAGATTAGCCTTGGTTAAGTTGATGGTCATGTTAGCATTGACTAAGTTGGTTAGCTATGATTTATGACCTGACTAGTCATGACTAGGATTAGTCATAGTCTTGAGTTAGTATAGCTAAAACCTAGAATCAATATGGACCATAGATCCTTAGTGGGAGATTAAGAGCCATAGATTGGGCACTAAACCCTAGGATGGCCAGCCATGTAGTAGTTTTTTTCCCTATATAAGCCTTCATGTTGAACTCTTGCCTCCTTTTTATCATTCTTGCAAGTCTTGAAGAAAGAGAGGTATAGACTCCTTCCCCAATCCATAGTTCATCCATTTTTGATCCTTTTTAGCTCTAATCTTTGTAATAGCACCTAACCAATCCCTACTTGCTATTCTTGTGGAGCAAACCCAGCCTAGAAGCAATTTGGGAGCCTACATTGCTAGAGAACCCCTCAGCTTTGGATATTCTGGAGGCTGAAAAACTCACTCAGGAACCCTAAAATCCTATTGAAACTCTAGATTTTATTGCATATTCATGTAACCCTAGGTGTCCACCTCGTCCTGACCAAGTTTGGTGCCTTATTGTGTCGGATACGTGTGTATCGGACACGTATCAGTCGTGACTGCAAGTGTTGATGAAATGATGGAATGAATTCATTCTTTGTTATTTTCAAATTCTATTTGAATAGAAATCTTGGTTTGATATTGCTTAATGATTTCTTAGTCTTTGAGGTGATTTTCGTGTCCCTTTGTGTCACATTTTGGTGTTGGACACGGCCTGTGCACAGTCCACAATTTTCCTCTGCTACTCGAACCTCACTGTGGCCATAACATGGGGTCTTTTGATCTGAAATTTTGTGTGGATTGAGGGGCATTGACTGACTCCCTGCTCCCAAAGTTTGGGAGCGTCTCGTGGTCTGTGCGCGAAGAAATCGGGCCGCACTGGCCGTGCGCTGTCGCACGCAGACGACTAAACACTGCACAGACACGCACGAACACGTGTCCGTATCCTCTGTAGACACGTAGTGGACACGTATCAGGCTATCCCACATGTAGCCCTACCATAGGCGACCACGTGGGTGTGTGCACGTGACACGAAGTGTCGTGTGTCGTGTCCTATACTCGAGTGCATGCGTGCACGACACTGTGTGACACTGGGTGCACCCCACGTGTTTGCAACATGTTGGACACGTCTGTGTCATAGTTTTTGGACACAAAATGACTCACATGACACGTGTACATATGCTACACTAGTTATCAACCTATTGTTTGTAATCTTAATGATTAATTAGGTCAATTTATTGAAATCCTAATTTTTTTCCTGATACTTCACTGATACACATGTGCTGTTCTCTATTCCTAAGTTTTGATTCCTATTCTAAACTGATTTCTTAATGTTTAATGGCCATTTTAATTCATGAACATGTGTAATTACATCCCTATAATATTGTCCACTGATTTGTGTTAATTCTTAAGGTTCGAATTGGATTTTTGATATTGGAATGGGTTTTCAAAAATGTGTGGACTGCAGTTTGAGTTCAACTCTTAATTCCCTGTTTTCAATTCCTAGTTTGATTCCTGTTTTCCAACTGATACGTGATGATTCAACTGCCATATTAATTTGTGTACTTGTTTAATAGTTTAGTTAGGATTTGTGTGGGATTTAGATGATAGGTTTCGAATTTGGATTGGTGGGGTTATGAAACTGTTATCTCCAGTTTATACCCAAAGCTTGAGATTTTGTGCACCATTCTCCACATGTTATAGCTCATGGTTAGCTAAGAATATTAATATGAAATTGGACTTTTGATGTGTTAATGAGCATTTTTATTGTGATTGTTTTCAAATGGAATAGAACTAGGTATTATGGAGTTGGTTGTTAATGATATTAAAACTGATAACTAAGAATGTTTTTATCAATACTTCACCAACCTGAATTCCTATTTCCCTGAATTCATGATTCTAAACCTGAGATATGTTCCTGTTTTCATAAATCTGAGAATACTAATTAGGTTCCTTTCCTTTACATTGACTGATTTTCCTTACACTATTTTTGGGGATGAATTGATCCCTGTGAATTCATGAAATCTGGGATAATGTAGGATGCATGACTTGATTTTTTTTTCCCTTTGAACTGAATTCGGTTTCCTACTTATTTGTATTACCTGTTACATTCTGAGAATTGGTTTCTATTCCTTCTTACACTGTCACATGCCACACACACACACACTGCACATTGGACACTGAGACACTTTGAACCTGAGAATTGGAACACTGAACACTGAGAGCACACTGTTTTGGTTCCTGGATACCTGTACACTGTTATACCTTCCTTTGCACAGGACACTTAAACACACACTGTTTTCCCCTCTGCCTGAACACACATACACATTGTCTTCAATACATATTTCTCTCTATTAATTCCTGTAACAGTTCATTAGTGCACACACAATAGCCTATAGCCATGTACCCATGTACACACACATGACCACACATGTTCACTCTTGCCTCACAGTTTCACTAACACTCTCTCTCTCACTTGTGACACACATACACATTCCTTAACTAGTTTTTCCTGTCACACATTCACTCACACACTCTCATGCATGCCTACACTCACCCATGCCACACATGACACTTTAAACACACTCTATTACACTATACCACACACACATGCTAGATGTATGCCTACACTCTATGGCATTCATGTCCACACACACACATAATTTTATATGTTTCCCTCACTCTATATGCATATATAAATATTAACTATATTCTTGAAAATAATGATATGGTATATATATGTGTATGTTATTTATATTAATTTAGTATATAAATATAATGTATGAAATATGTGTGATATAGGCTATATGGCATATAGCCTGTGGCATGTGGAGTGTGCACACTTGAGTTTAGTGTATTGATGGACTAGTGTGACTTTTGTATGGCATGTGAGTGCTAGCCTAGGCTTGGTTAGGCCTAGTGAGACTTATTAGACTTGTTTGGGTTGAGTTTGACCTTATTGACCTAGTTTGACTGTTAGGGTTGACTAAAGTTGACCAAAGGTTGACTTTAGCCTAGATTGACTCCAAACTTCATATAGATGTATTGTAGCAGTCTATTTCCTTATTTTAGACTTGTTGTGACTTATACTATTCTATAGGAGACAGACACCACTCCCGGACAGTATATTCTCTTCAGACACTCAGGAGATCAGGCGAGTACATTTTCTGACCGTTTCATACTTGTCTGGATTTATATTCTTGCTCTAGATTACTGTACTTGATGCTGACACGATCATTATCACGGGTTGGTACTAGTGGATCTTCTTCTGAGATGTTATCTCCTTGTATTCAATAAATACATATTGTGATGTGCGTTTCACTTATATATTGTATTTACTGAATACCCTTATATTGTACACTCATTATGCATATTGTACTCTCATTATCATATTGAGCTCTATTGTACAAGCTATTGTACAAGCCATTGTACAAGCCATTCTATAAGATAACGTAACTGAATTAGATCCTTGTGTATTCATTGGGGAGGGAGAGTAGAATTGGTTATGTGAACAATCCTATTGTATAAGAAATTGTATATGTCCATTGTACACTCACGTACAAAGGAGTCCCATTTTATTGTATAACCTAACCCGTTTACATAACCATATTGTACTCTAAATCACAGTAGGCTTACAGTACTTACTTATCATATTTAGATATTTCCTGTTATCAAATCTCTACTGTTTTTATATACTTCTTTCTTTCAGCATTTCATGTACCTTACTCTATTGCATGCTTTATATTTCCTAACATGATATGAACTGCGTGAGATATTTTGTGCTCGCTTCCGTCCTGACTGACCTGTTAAAAATATTACAGAGGATGAGGATGAGGCCTGCGTAGACACCTACTATGGGACAGCTGTAGATGCCATGTGTGACCCAGATTTCCAGCCTGATCTACTAGCTTAGAGATTGAGGCTCCCTAGTCTAGGTTTACTATTTCTGTCATTTGAGTTCTAGATTGTATATATTCTTTCATATTTAGTAGTTGGGACTTGTATTCTGGATGTTGTTGAGATGTTATCTTAGACACTTAGACTCTCTGGTTGTCATGTATATTCTTTCATTCCAGTATTTATCTATCTATCTTTCATCTTATCATTCTGCCTTAGATGTGATTGAGACTGTATATTGCTATGTCACCTCCATTCGGAGGGTATATACTGTACAGGTACCTTTATATTGTTAGATGATTGACCTAGGACAGCGTTCTACCGCCGACACTGCGGCGTAGACTGGACGTAGTTACGTTCTCGTACCCTCACGGTGGGTGCGGGTCGTGGGAAGTGACAACTCAATGTGACGTGGCGTCTATCGAAAAGACGCAGAAGATGCTGGTTTGAATGTCAACCAAATTGCCTATGAAACAATGATCAACTCCTGGACCACCCCTCGTACTGCAACCTCTGCCACGAGCAAGGTTCGATCAGTGTGGACTCCCAAGACTGCTGCGCAGCCTACTGTCTCCTCCGATAAGCTGCCAGCAGCAACTTCTGTCCTTGCGCAACTCCCTCTCTCTTCTGCCAAGGCGCAAGCCACTTTCTATGATGCTTTTTCAAAGTGCAAGACCCCTTTCCCCTTGGCGCAACTTGCTACAACTTTAGCTCCTGCACAACCAACTGCCCCTTCAACTAGAGTACAACTTAAGCATTCTGTAACCAAAACTCCTGCTGCGCAAGCTGCAACTCTTGGAGTTTCTGTGGCCAAAAGGCCATCTGTCAAATCCTTCCAGGCGCAATCGGCCAAAGCGCCTACTGCTACTGCGCATGTAACACCCAATTTTCCAGATGAGAGTAATTTTGAAATTTTATAATTATAATTATTATTTATTGATATTTATTTTATATTATGATTTTTGGTGATTTTTAATAATTTTTAAACTATTTAAAATCTGGTTTAGGTCATGACTTATGATTTTGACGTGCTGCCAGTAAAACGCTAGAGACTACATGACTTAGAGCCTAACCGTGTCATTAGAATGATTTGATTATCATTTTAGCCTAGGGGTAATTTGATCATTTTGACTTATTTGAATTATTTGATGATTTGTTGAATTGGTGAATTCTAGTTGACCTTGACTTGTTGAGACCTAGTGAACTAGCCTAGAAGCTAACCCTAGCCATGGTGACCCTAGTCTAACTTAGGTTAACCTACTTTTAGTCATTAGAAGCTAATTTTGGATTAGGAGGATTAGTTTAAGTGAATTTAAGTCATGGCTTGTGGTTTCATGAAATGACTTATGGCTTAATGATTTGATTGATCATGGCTTAAGCCCATGGGCCATTTAGTAAACCCTAACCCTAATTATTGAGCTTATGACCAGCGATAGGGATCCCCACCCTATTTAAATAATTATTCATTAGGGCTTGCCTCTTTTATTTTATTCCAACACTTGGAGAAAGAGAGGTATTTTTCCCCCTTCCAAAAATTCCCATTTTATTCATTTGATCTCATTTTTCATCCTAGTCTTTTGCATTGGGTTCTAATTGAAGTTGATGGACTTGGTGGAGAGCTATTTAGTTTGGGATTAATTTGGAGCATTTGGCCACCAAGAAGAACACCCCCATTTGAAGCCTTTTTTTGTAAATTATACCTATAGGTAAAACCCTTTAAATTGCATTATTATTTTGATTTCTTTGCATAATAGGCTAGGTTTAGGTGTCCCCTAGCTGTACCTCGAATTTGGGTAGATTTCGTGTCCGTTTGGTGTCCGTATCGGACACGTATCGAACCTAATAGCTAGGTGTTCGACGAAATGCTCGAACCGATTCGATTTGCTGTTTTTGCAAATCTACTTGAATAGAATCCTAGATCTAGATGTGTTTGTTAATTTTGTGAAGAGTGTTAGGTATTTTGGTGTCTTGTTGTGTCGGATTCTCGAGTTGGACACGCTGTGCACGCACGTACACGGTGTCCTGCATCACGGGCTGATATCTAGACACGGACACGTGGACATGCCAATTTTGGTGAGCATGATGGGGCAATGTCTGCCACCATCCTCCCAAAATTTGGGTCGATATGGTTGCGTATGCGAGGAGAAATCCTTCCCGCACAGGCCGTACTGGCCGC